>JAIPRM010011055.1:0-13225 GCA_025469315.1 Stegophylla sp. TES_Ste_2020
TCGAGTAACAAAAATTAAAAAAAAAAAATAAATAAAAAATAAAAAAAGCATTAATTTGTATTAAAGTTTTTGTCGAATAGTTTTGATAACTGTAAACAGCTCTAATTATTATCGCAAAATTATGAAATTAATATTTAAAATTATATATTTATATGAATACGCATAAATGAACATTACAAAAAAAATAAATAAATAAATAAATTCTTTTACAAAAAAAAACAAGCTTTTCTTAAATTTTGCAAAAGTATTGAGAATTTTGAATTGTTCGACTAACCTAAAATGCCATCTAGATGCAAAGTCTGATTAAAGTCGAAACTTTTGGAAAATATTTCTATACGAAAATGTGTTCAATGAATAAAAATAAATACCGTTGGAAAAAACTTACTTCTTCACTCCACTCAGAATCTAACATTTACGATGCGACCCATTAAAAATTTAATCACGACCCACTTTTGGGTCGCGACCCATAGTTTGGGAACCGCTGCACTAAATATTTGTCACAGTTAGTTTAATTTGAACCAATTTAGAATCGGAATCAAACGTTTTGAGAAAAATACTTTATTAACATTATACGAAGTTTTTTAGTTATTTACTTTGTAATATTGATACCTACAAAACACACTTTTAAGCCGATTTCGAACTCACGAGAGCTGTTTAAACTTTAAACACGATTGTCGACGTGTGTTATTTACGATTTTACGATTGCAATGAGTGCAGGTGTATAAAAGATTTTCCATAAAAATTGTCGTCAGTAAAACCGATAAAAATAATGTAAATAAATGATATGAGATTTTATATATATATATATCCGAATAATGTTAACATTATACGATTCCTTACATAAGTTTTATTTAAATTTAAAACAAAAATGGCTAATCTTAAGTATATTTGACATTAGCCAACTCGATCTAGATAATGTATCTAATAAAACTTAAGATATATTAATAAATTTTAATATAACTTAACATTTTACATAATATTTTGCCTAAAAATAATATTTTCATCCTAACATATCACCAAGATCACCTAATCAAACCTAATAAAAAATATCTAATAATTAATCTACTATTGGCATCGACTATTTAATTCATTACTCACAAATGACTTCAAAACAAATTATTTTTTCTTTGGTTTTAATTTAATTTCAGGAAAGAACACAAAACTTTAGTAAAAATTAAAAAGTAAAAATATTTATTGTGTAATATTACGTAGATTCAGAGTGAAAACTGTAGATAATGATTTTACAATGACAATTATTACATTTTTCTTTTTTTTTAATTCTCAATTATACAAATACAATTCAATGATTCATAGATATGTATCACGCAAAATCTCTCACTTCTATCTCTCATCCCTCCATACCCAAGACACAGACCCTCCTGACTTTTACACCCCCCTCCCCCCGACACAACCCAGACCTCAGACCCTCCTCTCTCACCCCAGACCACCGACTTGACCTTGACCCGGATCTTAACCTCGAACCTCTGCCCTTTACACCCCTCCTCTGACCCACTACCTTACCTATCCTGTAATCAAGGCAACCATGGTAACTATGGTAACCATAACAATTATTGTAACGATAGCAACCATGGTAACCATAGTAACATAGTAGTTATTGTTACGTGGTTATTGTATTATCACTGAACCTCAGCTCAGAATCGTTTATTGAAGAAATTTCTTTAAAATTTAATACACTCACCAAGGATATCCCACCCGAAAAGCAAGTATGTCCATGGTGCAAAGTCTATCCGGTCTTTTTATTTACATATAATATATATATATATATTATATAAAGGTTGCTTTTAGACTATTATTATTACCAATGTTATCATGGTTATCAAATTCAACAAATGATAGAAACGTGAAAATCAATTTTATACTATTTTAACCCTTTGAAATAATGTGAATTTTGGAAAATCCTTTCTTAGTACTTACATGGTGGTACGAACATATACATACGAAATTTGGTAGATCATTGTGTTGTCATAGTTAAATCCCGACAAATTTGATTTAGCCGTTCGAAGATTTCACCATACACACGGAATAAACTTTTCAATTTTATTTCTTTAGATCATCTTGTTTGTCATGCCAAACTCGACCGTTTAAATCCCGTCAAAGTTGGTCCAAGCTGTTTCGAAGATTATCCCGTACAAACAGAATAATAAACTCTTCAATTTCATTTATTTAGATTATCGTGTTGACATTGTTACCAAAGTACTTAACCAGCTCGTCTAAATCACGTCAAAATTTATTTAACCATTTCGAAAATTAACCCGTACAAACAAATAAACTTTTATTTATTTTTTTATATAGATTTTTTTTTAGACTACTATGTACCATATTTACCAAATTCAACAAATTTTATAAACCTAAAAAAAACATTTTATACCGTTTCAATCCTTTTAAATAATATGCATTTTGGAAAAATTGTCTCCTACGTGCGCCCTATATGGTAGCACGAACTTACCTTCAAAAAAAGTCCTAATAAATTTAATATTTTTTCTTTTTTAACCACTATCCGAAAAATTCAATCAAGATATAACTTTTCAATTGTTTACCCCTTTAACCCCCAAACGACTGAATTATGGATAAATAGATTTTTGATATTTCATTATTTATATAACAGAGTATTTGTGTTAAGTTTCCAAAAAATCTGATCATGAAAAAACGGATCCTATTTTTACCCTTTTACCCTTCTTAGGGGTTAAACTTTTAAAAATCCTATCTTAGTGAACCTCAATATGGTGGAAAAGATCCCCTGAAAATTTCTGAAAATTTTGGCTGTGCGTTGATTCATTCATACAAAAATACGAAAATCACGATTAAAAAATAGGGAGCGGGAGTAGGTGGGTGAAAAACACTTAACAACCTATTCTCAAACCTACCAAATATACAAAAAAATTTCTTTAAATTCGATGGAGCCGTTTCAGAGGAGTTCAAACATAAACACCGTGAGTATGTGACACAAGATTTTTATATATTAGAGCATGAACTCCCATATGAAATTTTTCAGGGAAGGGTAAATAACTCATAAAAAATGAATAGACTTATTTTTACAAAAGCTAATTATTTTAAACTTAGATCAATTAGATGTTAGTAGTTAAACGTTTAGTTTAAATTAATTTTGTTTCCATGCAAAATCAAATGAACATACCTGCACTAAATACTATATACTAATTACTACAGGAAGAAAAAAGCCGGACATAATTCATACCATGAGTATTATCCGTATCGTATTATTAGAAATAATAAATAATTTTGTCAATTGAGTGATCAATTTTGCCCTGTTATGGAATTTGAAGCTCTTATAGATATAGGTTATATTTGAAATTTGTCTCATCTAATTTAAACAAAAGTGTAAATAAAAATTGACTTAAATAGTAAAAACAACATATTGAATATGTAGTAATCGATTTCATAACATCTATTTTATATATATATATATAAAGTCTATGTAAATTTGGAGTAGTTTTACTTTTTTTTAAGAAAAACCGTTTAAAGTTTAAAAAATGATTTGTGAATAACATTTTCTACTAAACAATACTACTTGTCAAAGGTGTTTTTCGTGTTAAAAAAGTATTTCGATAAAATAATAAATAAATAAACAAACATTATTACTAAACAATTAGCTTCTTTACTTCACACAGTATCTAAAACGTTAAAATCTATTAATATATTTTGCATTTTATATTTAATACATATTACATTAAGACTTTACATAAAGTGCCTAATGTTATTATTAAATTAATGTTTAAATTAAAATTCTAAACGTTGACGACTTTTGACAAAAAGATATTTTTTACAGCGAGATCAAAATTATATTGCTGGTCCTAAATAAAAAAAAAGTATATTTTCCAGGGGAGGGAAAATGCCCTTTCTTGCCCTCACCAAAGGGCGCCCAAGACACATTTCTTCCCCTACGTTTTTTTATTGCGCTTTAAATTTCAAAAGTAATAAATATCTTACATATAATTTTGTATAAAATGTATTATTATTGCTAGTATTTAATAATAGGGATAAGAGTTAATAATAGTGACGAAATTTTTATATTCGATAAAAATATTTCATAGATTAATTGAATTACGATAATTCGAATGAACTACCCGTGTATAAATTAATTTTTTGTGCCTTTCAGATTACCACGTTCATCGGATTATCGGCGGTCCGGACTACCGAGGCTCTACTGTATATAATATGTAAAAAAAAGAAAAGAAAAAACACTCACTTGTATAACAGATCTAGCGTCACATTCATTCCTTCTAACTGGCGATGATTCGCTCATGCTTGTAAGTGTCTTTATCCTATGTCTTCTAGCAAAAATGAAAAAAAAAAAAAAACGTAAATTGGAAAAACTTAAATAACGATCAAACACTTAGATCGAGTTTCACTCGGGTTGGGAGAGTTACTTTTAGACGCTGTCCGCTCTCCTTCGACGACCTAGTGATGAGAACTGTGGAATCTAATAAATTGACTACGGTTGGACGTCACTGTGTGTAGCACTTGAATTGTCTGCGGATCGATGATGCAATGGTACGTCGTATGTAGGCACGTAATCTGCGCCGTGGTAGACGATAGTGAATAGTATTCTATTTGAACGCGGAGAGATGCAAATGTCGCGTAATGCCTAAACGTCGCACCAATACGCGTAGCCAATACGGCGTCGTCGGACGGGAGGGGAAAAAGGGTAAAAAAAACAACGTTTTAATTACACGGATCTACACTTGTTTAAATAATTGAAAAACAAAAAAAATAAAAAAAAAACAAAGAAATAACTCATATTGTTTGTGAGTATATTATAATGTACGCGTGTACGTGTGCAGTGCGCGTACATCCCTCGACCGCCGCTCGCACCGCCGGTGAGTCGGGCGGTCGGGGAGCGCGACGCAACAACTGTGCCAACACGTGTCACCTTATTGTCACCTAAGTGTTGGTTATTGTCTCGTTACCGTATTATTATTATTGTAAGTGAGTATATATTTCGCGGTGCCGTGGTCGCGTGAACGACGAACACATTGTTTCATGTGAGGGTAAAACGGAATCCAACAACCATAGCGCGTGCATTCGATGGCGGAACGATATTTACTTATTATCATTATTATTATTATTATTTTTCTACCGGTTTTATTTCGACTGTCTCCGTTCGTAACCGCCTCCGCCCCTCCCCCACGCTAACTTATTTTACTCCGTAACACCTGTACGCGCATGTTTCGTCGTCGAACTTTGTATGCAAGTTTCCTGTAAGTAGGTACCTGTAGTACCCATACGTGGTGTCCAGACAGTGGCGGATCCACAGAGAGAGATCATGACCAGACCGGAGTTTGGGACTTGATTATTATTTGCAAACTGACATACGCCTATATTTATATATTTAGATTTAAATTAAAAATTAATATTTATCTCGTATAAATTTTATTTATTTCTCTTAGTCACCAATTTTGGGATAAATATAGAATGTTAGAAATATTTATCATTTTTCGTTTTATTAATTATATTTATTATTATTTTTTCTTATTTTTCATGTTTTTTTCTAATGATATTATAAATCTTGATTTTATGAGCTGAAAAAATATCAAAAATAAATAATTTTATAAACGTTTTAAGTTAGGACTGTAGGAATGAAACTGATTTTTATATTCTAAGTGAAGCGAAGAAGCTAGTGTTCTTACAATGATTTTTATTTATCATTTTTTTTCTGTGCAGACGTTTAGATATATTTATCCAAAAGTTTTGACAAGCAATTTTTTTAGTTAAAATTTGCCTCATGATGGTACTTTAGAGAGGCAATTTTTCGAAATTCTTAATAGTTTTTCAAAAATTAAGGAAAAACTACCCACAGATGAATAAAAACGGTTTTTAAGATTTTTTTTTTCATCCAAATTTCATGAAAATTTAAATACAAGTAGACAATAATGTAGAAAACTTATACATTATAATTATATTTTATAAACAATATACATTATAATAATATATAACATACACTCGAACATTTTAATAATTTCAATAATTTAAATCAAGATTGAATCTGGGTAATTCAACTAGTATACTCATATTATAAAATAGAAATCCTTTTTCGTATTTACGCGCATATCTTGAACAGAAATTCGATTATTATAAGAACTAATGGGTGTGTCCCTGTTGTAATTTTCTGTATTAATATAAAATAGGTACTCTCATTCTGCCATGTCATATTGTGTCTGCAGCATTATGTCTATTGCTCAAAATATTCCATTAGAATAATATGATTAGTACCTACTAATGTTTATCGTGCCAGTCACGGTTAAAAAAAGTGACTTTAAGATAAATATTTATACTATGAGTTAAGTTTATATCAATGGTCATTTGATACTTATCTAAGATTCTATAAATTTTAAATGCCAATATGTATATTGTGTTAACTCCATAGTGTTCTTAAAAAAAGTTGCTAGTTGGAACTTTGAATAGATTTTTTTTTTGCGAAAAGAAATTTTTTGAGAACCACTAAACAATCATACAAAACTGACCTTCTGTGGTTGGTGGAAATGGGAAATTTTGAACATCATTTTTTTAAAGATTTATTTGATTGCTATCATAAATAATGAAGGAATAATTATCTACTAAAATAATAATACCTGTTTACTATGCACCAAATTGAAGTAAAGAAAATTGATAAAATATGTTTTTAATTCAATATACCTTTTTATGTCATAGGTAGGATGAAAAAAAAATAATAAAACAAATAAAAGTTCATACAAAAAATTAAAATTCTATCACGTCCACCTATTGTATTCTTTGTTTCTTTATAATTGATTAACGAAATAGTATATTGTGTGGCGAGGGCGGGAAGTGAGCAATTGCAATCGCGGGTGACGGACGTATATATTTATAATACTCCTTGGATAACTTTCTTTATCCATGCTAGCGGGCTGTAAAGTAACTTTACCGCCCAATCTTATATAATATATTAATAACACTTTTTGAACATATTTTTTTTCCATAGAGTGGGCTGTAAAGTAACCTTCGGCCCTTGGGTGGGAAAGTACTTTTCCGCCCGTTGGACTGATATAGTCACTTTCGACCGCATCTACCCGTATCGAAAATTAAACTTTCAATGCAGGTGTGACAAAAAATAAATAAAAATTTTTTGATCATTTTGATCAGTCTTCGAATTCCGTGCTCCTTTTTTTTCCCCAAAAAGTGTCAACTACTTAGTTTATATTTATCTGTTTGTGAATATTTAACATGGCCAAACCATTTAAACGTACTTCAGACATAGTGGACGGCAATTAATTTTTCAACGTTCTCAAGGTTGAAAAAGATAGTTTTGCTTTGGCTTTAGTTACGTTACGAGTTCTAATATATTATCAATTTTTCTTCAGTCACTTCTGGTTATCACTTATTAGTATTGTAGAGAGAAAAATTACTTAAAATGTTTTTTTGTTTCTAATTTAATTTAGAAACGTGTCCAGCCAACTGAAAAATACGTATAATGTATAATATTTGTTTTTTAACAGGTAGCAATATGCCAAGGGGAGTGCTCTAGTACCCTAGCACCTCCCTCTAGATCCGCGCCTATAATAGACTATTATAGCCGCGAACTTAAGTTAGTGTGCAGTTTAGCTGTACATCACTGAACCTGATCAGTAACTATAGCCATATATTATGTCTATGAGTGCTTATGATGATTTGCATCACGACCTTAGATTACATCACGACTTTGCATAATATCTTTGATAAAGTGTAGGTATATTAATTATAACCATAGATTTCATATCTGTGTCTGCAATACATGAGTAGGTAGTATAAACATTCTATGTATATTAATCATCTAGTGTTGAAATAAAAATTATTTTGCTGATTTTGGTTAAAAAATTTTAGCATAACCAAAGCAACAAAAGAAGGTATCTTTTAAATATTATTCTTGAATTTCTAAGTGAAAATCATGACTTTTACTTAAATTGAATTTGCATTTATATTTTTTTCTTTTTTTTTTCTTAGATAAACATCACAAATGAATAAATTACAATCAAATTATTTATATGTTATAACTAACATTCAATATGGAATTGGTTTTCAACTACTTGAAGGACACATTGAAATTGAAATAACGTTTTTGAATAAAACTCATAAGAGTAGAATCGTACCTGCAGGTCGAAATCGAATTAACTTTTATGAAGAATTTCTATGGACAGTTGATAAAAATACATTTAAATATTGTCAAGCAACAAATGAAATAGTGAAACTTGAATGTTTTAAAACACCAGATATTTGTTATGGAAATATATACCAGAGACTAAGAATTGGGCATAGAATTATCAAGCTTAATGAATTTAAAATTATAGGACGTGAAATGAATGAAAGTGTATCACCGAGAAATTATAAGCTTTATGGATCAAGTGCCATTAGTAATAACTATGTATTTAGAATTATTTTAACAATTCATGATGGAATAGATTTAGATGATTTAAAAAAAATAGAGAAAAAGTCAGGATTCAACAGCAAAATGGACAATTTTTTAAACACAAAACAAACATTGAATAACTCATTTAATGAACAAGGTAATCTAACATATTTTGCTTTACTATAGGTAGTCATTTTACTCAATTAAATAATTTACTAAAAATTAATAGGTACAAAATTTAAAATTATCTTATTTTTTTTTTTGTCGTATAAAATGTTGTATAAAAATAATTTCGGTACTTATGCTTTAGATATTATACATAGGAACTCAAATAAATAAAGTAGGTAGTAAAAGTAAAAGTTTTTATAGTTGTATTGAAAGATCACATTTTTTCTAAAATAATGATAATAATATTATTTTAAACATAAATTGTAGTGCCGTAGCTAGGATTTATTCGGGGGAGGGGGGATGAAGCTTCAGGACAATAAATGAAATTCACACTGTATTGCTGAAAGAATAATTCGTATAATTGTATATATTAATTTATAAAATTTATAGCTAAAAAAGACATTCACATTTATGATAGAAATACAATAAAAAATTATATATAAGTAAAGTAAAGTAAATTTAAATACCTAAAGTAAAGTATAGACAAGAAAGCCGGGCATACTTCGCACCACGGGTATTCTTCGCTCCTTTGGTTATATACTCATGGTGGATGAATAGAATTTTAAAGAACCTATAGGTAAATCATTTCTTCAATAATAAGATTTTGACCGAAAGAAGTTAGTAGTATAAAGAATAATAATAGTCATCATTTTCAACACACCTGAAAGTAATTCCAGAATTTAAAACGTTTACTGTACATTTAATCTAAATCGTAATTTGTAAGAAGTCCACTCAGAATTTAAAAGGTTTTCAATTTAGACTCTTCTTCTTCTCCTCCCTTTCAGTACATGATGTTCTTTTATAATTATTATTAATTAATTAATTACAAGATCATTTGTCTCATATGAATTTTTTTAGTTCAGGGAGGATCCAGTACCCTTGGTTAGGTTAGGTTACCACTCCTGTAAATACGCTACTGGGTGAAATCTTATCACTAAATTTACAATGTTTGAGCTACTTTCAATATCCACTTTTCATGATAATTAAGTCCAGTATTAATCCTAAGATAAATAATTTATTATTCCATTACCAACTGTTGGTACATTTTTATAAATTTATTAAATTTAATGTTCGTAGATACTTTAATAAAATAATTAATTGAATAAAATATATCCATGCAGTATAGTCAAAAATTAAATAATCAATTATTTCAAAAATATTTACTTACAGACACAATTGAAAATAAAAATATTACTAAAAATTCAACAAATAGAGAAATTATGAATAAACAACACTCAAAAAAAGGAAAAATTAATGTGATGAATACAAATAATGAAAAATATATGAACAAAAAAGAATTAAAATTTCGAGAAGCTCTAAATAATTGCAATGATAAATTAAACATCATTAGTATGAATGATAATCAACACAAAAAATCTTGGAAAAAAGAAATTAAGAATGAAATGAAAACAGTCAATAAACAAATTGAACAGCTGTTTCAAGAGAGTAAAGAGTGTTTAGAAAAAAATGAATATGAGTGTAAGCTCAGAGAATTATTAGCAACGTGTTTCAAACACGCACAACAATGGCTAAAAATTATAAAAAAAATTGAAAATGATCTTGATACAAAAAGTTTAAAAAATTATTCAAGTACTTCAATTTGTAATTCAAGTTCTCAATCCAAAGGTGAATTAGAAAAACCTAATATTATACTAATAGATATAAAAAGAAAATTAAATGAATTGATAGAATACATTAATGAAAATATAAAAAAAAACAAAATGGCGTCCAAAAGAAATTAAAAAATCATAAAAATATATATAACATATTGTCTGAACTACATGATACTTATTGCTATGAGTAATAGTGAAAATTACATTTAAATTCTAGAATTATAAATTAACCACAGATTTATTTTTTTAAAAGATTATTAAAAAAAATAAAATTAATGTACAGTATAAATATATTAAAGTAATTAATATTATTACATTTAGGATGCAACTTCATCAAAACATTATTTATTTTAAATGGATTTTTATATATCTATATGAAATTTAAAAATATAATATACATATTTTCTTGAAACAGAATATTGTTTGATGAGTAAATAACGTTGTTGGGTGTAAATACGTTAAGATTATTAATAGATCGCATTATTTTAAAGGGCTACAACTAGTTTGCGCACATTTTAAAATTTCTCGATTGAAACCTATAACTTGTTTGCGCATAAATTATTGTCAAAGGAACCACTCGTTTGCGCACAAAATATTATAGAAGGCACCACTCGATTGCGCACAATATACTATAGATGGAACCACTTTATTGCGCACAAAATATTATGAAATTAACTATATACTCGTTAACACAATAATATACTACATGTTTGTTGTCGTTCAAAAGAAATAATATATAAAACATCTGAATAGGTACATGAACGATCTAACGACAGCTATTTTCAAGGTTTCAAACATGATTAAAAATATATAATATGATTAAAAGTATATAATCTTTAATCGTATTTCAAAATACCGAGTTCATCTATAATTTAACTTGTTATACTTAGATAAAATGTATTAATATTTATGACTCATCGCTAAACTGTTGTATCGAAATCGCTTTATTTTCGACTATTCACTCGTACAGGGTACAGCGTAAGAGTCCCTGACTCTATTTTCAGGGAGGGGCGATTTTTAAATATTTTATATTCTAGATTCTAGAAGAAGCTAGTGCTTTTACTGTGATGCCTATTCATTATTTCACATTTTCGTACAGAAACACTTCTTTTTCATCAAAACTTTTTTCATAAAATACCTGTTCAGGTTAGAAATTGCATTCTTATTAAGTAATTCAGGTTATTTTTAAAAATTCTCAATACTTTTTCTTCCAAAAACAAGGAAAAACTATTGAAAAATGTAGTTAAAACGGCCAAATGCGCCGTAAAAGAGATTTTCATGAAACCTATTTTAGTAATTTAACCGTAACCTCAAAAACTAGAAGAATTAGAAACTTTTAATTTTCACACATTTATATATTATGGATTACGTAATAACGAATACACACCAGTGAACTTATAATATTCTCTGACAGTCCTAAGCCTATGTAAGTGGGAAGGAAAATATGAGCGCAAACAAGTGGTCAAATTAAAAATAATCTGTGCGCAAACAAATTGTAAAAATGTACGCAAACGAGTTGTAATTTTAGTAAATGTGCGCAAACCAGGTGCACCCATTCCAAAGGGTTGACATTTATCGCTTTGATTGTTGGACATTGGATTGGTAGGGGTTGATCCACTACCTACCCCTACCATCACCTACCCTACCATAGACACCATGGTAAAAATGGTAACCATAGACACCATAGTTACAATGTAAACCATGGTAACATGGTAATTATTGTATAATAAAGCTATGGTTTCCTAAAAAAATGTTGCGACCTTCTTAACGGTGACCAATGACCATGTTATGGTTTCTTATAAAGCGGTACAGTAGATTAGCGGTCGCACATAGTAGAAATCGTTTATAATGACAGCGGTTGTGATGAAAAACCGGGTTTAATGACCTTAAGTTGAAAGTCCCGGCAAAAATCGTATATTATTTGTATAGGTTATTACGTTTATTTAATGACTATGCGGATGTTATGAAGACTATTTTTGGTTATTTTAGAAAATTAATTTACCTTTAATGACATTTATCATAGGTATTGCACTTATCAAAGCTAATGTAACTGAAAAAGTATTAGAAACTAAAATAACAGATTATTTTAAAATACAAATTTTAAGTTTTTTAAAAAAAACTAAACAAATAATAATGGTGAATTGAATTATACTGTATATTATATGACGTATTTTGATCACGATATTGTGATAAAAATTGAATACATTTGTAATAAATAATATATAATGTTCAAATAAATGTATTAACAAATTTTGAATTTTTTTTATCATTTTGGTTATACTGACAATCGGTTATTATGACCATTTTTACCGGTCTCTTGAATGTCATTATAAACAGTTTCTACTGTACATTATTATTTATTATTTTAGATTCTGAGTAAAGTGAAGTAAAGTGAAGTTTTTACTGTGATGTTTATTATTTTTTTTCTGTAAACACTTTTTAGTATGGATCTACTTGTCCAAAAGTCTCGATCAACAACTTTTTGAAGGCGGAATCGCCTCTAGTCGGCACTTTAGAAAGGTAATTTTTGCATTTCTCAATTAATCTATTTTTTTTTTTTTAGATTCTGAATGAAGTGAAGAAGCTAGTGTTTTTACAATGATGTTTATTTATTTATTTTTTTTTATTTTTTATTTATTTATTTATTTTTTTATTTTTTTTTTCTGTGTACAACTTTTTGTATAGAAATACTTGTCCAAAAGTTTCGATCAATAAGAGGTCATTTTTTGAATTTCTCAATTCTTCAATTTTTTTTTTTTGGATAAAACTACCCAAAATTTGACAAAAACGACTCGGAAACCATCATTTTTTGATCCGAATTTTATGAAAATTTGAACACAGATAGAAAATCCTATAAAAAAGATTTTGGCGCAAGAAAATTTTGAAAATGTGAAAAAAAATTTTGGACATTTTTTGAAAATTTTTTTCTTATATTATTAACTTCCTTCGTTCAGAATATTTTTACTGAAGAAATGATTTATCGTTTCTTTAAAATTTAATACGCTCGTCAAGAGAATACCACCCGTCGTGCGAAGTACACTCATCGTGCGAAGTATGTCCGGCTTTT
>JAIPRM010011056.1:0-13225 GCA_025469315.1 Stegophylla sp. TES_Ste_2020
CTTCTAAAATAATGCAGCAAAGGACTTGAAATTTTCACCAACCACTAAAAATAGTCACGAGAACATTTCATAAAAATTTCAAAAAGATTTGATCAATTTTGAGTTAAGTGCAGCATTTTGAAAATTTTGGAAATATTTCATTTTTTGTTGGTTTTTATGTAATAAAATTTTTGATTTTTGATATTAAGACTTGAAAATTTAATATTATTATTAAGGATCTCAAGATTCATCAGAGCTATAATGTAGTACCTTTATAACATTATACGCAACCGTAAACAATAAAACATCGAAAGAAGAATGTTATTATGATGATGCGCGTTAATAAATACTTGTCATGTTTTTCGAAGATCGTATATGATATATATGATACACAGATTGAATAATATATGTGACACCTCACGTTATTACTTTTTATAATAGAATGTGAGTGTTGTATGTGTGTGTGTGTGTGTGTGTGTGTGTGTGTGTGTGTGTGTGTTTTAGTGTACACCTACATAGAAATAATAGCTTCAGGATACCGTATTATGTAATAATGTATATGTTGTATGTTTGTTGAAAATCTAATACCTATGATCGTATGCAAGGTCAACATTTCGGGTTGAATTCTCATGTATTTGGTACAGTATTAAATTTAATACAATACACTGCGCTCGGATTTGCCGCCAAATACACTTCCAATTTATATGTATATGCTTTTCAATGTAAATGTAAAGTAAAATAAGATTATTACTACACCCGCAGCATTGGAGTATTCGAGCCTTTTTTCAGGGAGGATGAATAAGAATATATTCCTGTAGGTCCAAAATAGTTAGATTAGGTATTATACTTACCTGATACCACTAATAAAAGCTCTATAGGTGGAGCTAATGTTTTTGGCACGTAGATATAAATATTAAGCAGGCAATACATTTTATTTTATTTTATATTGAAAAATATTCTTAGCAAATTTTTATAAATTGGAGAATATTTTCAAATTTTTCCTTAAGGAGAGACCATATTTGTCGCTGTTTTCGTATTTGATGATTAGAGAAATATTGAAATAGTGATAATCCATAAACAATTGAGTAATATAAAACTTCTAAACGAATATTGAATACACTTCTAATTTTATTGAAACAAAAATTAATCATTAGAGTATGGGACTTATAGCATTGAAAAACATGATTACCTATATGAGTTCTATTATAGTAAGCACAAAAAAAAAAAATCTATTAAAATATGCACTCAGACTTTCTTTTTTTATATATATTAGTAATAATATAAGTAAAATAACAAAAGCCGGATATACTTGACACAATGGGTATTCTTCGCACCTCGGGTGAGATACTCTTAAGAGGGAGTTGAATTTAAAATACTTCGCACCATGGGTGTTCTTCTCTACTCGGGTGAGATGCTTTTGGTGATGTATTACATTTTAAAGAAACGATAAATCATTTCTTCAATAAAACGATTCTGAGCGGAGCTTCAATTAGTATACAATAATAAATAGTAGATATTTAGTATAATAACCGAAAATATTGAATTTTCAAAATAGAATAAAACAATTAGAAAACTATTGATGCACGTAGATTTTATTTCACACCATCATATTCAGCGTGGAAAAATAAATATGATGACGAAAAAACATTACCTACCAACTAATTGGGTGTTAATTACAAATATTATAAGAATTTGTCCGTACTTTCTCCGATTTTTTTTTCAATCAAACCCTTGTAAAATGTTTAATTATTCGTCCGTAAGAAATTTTATTGCACCAACATTAACACCAACATTAACAATGAAATTCTCTACTACGTGCCAAATTTTAAAACAATCGGTTTGGCCAATTTTCTTTTATGTATGGTTAAAGTGCGTAATTTTAGGTAAAACTAACGAATTTCGTCGAAATTCTAAATTCAAACGGGTATAAAAAAAAAGTTGACTTACGATTTTCAAGATTTTTTGAGGTCAATTAGACATGTATGTCAGTAAAATCATATTAAATTTTAAGTCTTAATATCAAAAATCAAAAATTTTATTATAAAAAACTAACAAAAAATGAGAAATTTTCGAAATGCTGTACTTAACTCAAAATTGATCAAATCTTTTTGAAATTGCCATGTAATGTTTTCGTGACCATTTTTAGTTGTTGGTAAAAATTTCAAGTCTCTAGCTGCATTATTTTAAAAGTTATGTTAAAAAGTAATTTTAAATTTTACGGAAATTCCGGTAATCGCATATTTTGCAGTTTTTTGTCAATTTTTCGACAGATTTTCGACGTTTTAGGAAAAAGTATTGAGAAATTGAAAAAATAACGACCCTGATGATTCAATTTGTGTTTATATATACATAAAAATGTCATATTTAGGTCATTTGAGTAGAGTGATAATCGTTTTGTTGAGGGAGACAATATGTAGACAAGAAGACAGGCAGTATCAAGAGTAGCCTTAAAATTTTATGACTGGATATTTTTATTTTTACTGTTTAGCTGTCTGAACTCTGTTTTCTGTAAAAAAGTACCTTTAAATAGGTTCTATAAATAGTATATATTTTATTTTCATATACCAATATTGTTAACTGGTCGAATGATTATTATTATCAATGTTTGTATTTAATAGAGTTGGTGGCATATTCACTACCTACACAATATGGAAGTTATTCGGAAAAAAATATCTTAAAATAGTTTTAATCATGTATAATATGTTTATATTTTCCATGTCTTATGATTAAAGCTATTTCATAACAATATTTTTATTTTATTGATGTCAAATGCAGACAATACTTTTTCTAAATTATCTTGATAAATTTATCTAGATGGCCATTATTTTCTTCAAGATGAAAATTAGATGCAGTTTTTTTTTTATATCTAGATGAGATAAAGATTCAATTTTTTTTATCTAAATTAAATATCTAGATAAATTTATCTGTTTCACAAAAGTGGCAAGAACCCTTCCATGGAGATAGCATCACAATGATAGCAGTGGTTATGGAGGCTAATACCTATGTAAAGCTCTGGTTGATATAGCTGTTTAAAAATGATAAGCTGTCAGACAAACTACACCATAATATTAAGCATGGTCAATGATATGAGTATAATAATATGTACTCATACTATCATAGTTAGTAGTACTATTATTAACTATTTACTATTTAGTAATTTTCTTCTTAGAATTAAAATTTTTGAATCACATTTTTTTTATTATGCTTTAAATTATGTCAACTAGAAAATTAAAATCATTTCGGATTGAAAATTTATTTTTAAAAGCTTCAAGGCTAATTAAAGTACCAGTAAAAAAATTCATGATATATCCTTAAAATTCCTAAAAATATTAATTAATTTTTTTAAACTAATTTAACTTGAATTTAAAAATGATTGTGTGTCAAATGAAAGCTTACACATTAATGATAATATTTCTGCAAATTATGTGATATTTTAACAAAAAATTGTGGTACAAACATTATTAACAAAATTAAGTGGTCCAGAAGACCACATCATATTAGTGTGATTTTATTTCACCACACTCACGGGTTTAAATAATTCACTCACGGGTTTAAATAATTTAACAGCTAACATTTTAAAAATTAACAGGAAGTGAGGGTACCTATTACCAAATTGGCAATTTCCTCAAACCATCTTCAACATAACAATTTTGCTTATTGCAGAATGTAAAAAACTGTATGACCAAAAAATAATACATATAAATTATATATGAATGAGATTAAATATTATTGTGACGGGTAAAACTGTGGAAGTAATAAAAACATTTGTATGAATTATGAATTAGTTAACAAATTTAAGTTGTGCCAACAGCTGGTAAAACATTGTGATATTAATTTCTTACATTCAGAAATAGGTACATCTTTTATAGTTGTTTGAGTGGAGCATATTTTAATCAGAAACTGGCTATGGTCTTCCCTACACCTGATCTATCATAAATTATGGTTGTAATATTTCTGTTTGTTATTAAATAAGACTGATATAGCATTATTGGGAAGAGCTCTATGAGTATGGACCAGCTTTTAAAATATATAGCTGTATAATTTGAAATAATAAAAGTATTAATATTGGAACAAAATAAATTAAAAAGTAGTCACTACAAAGTAATATTAGTTTTAAGCATGGTAGACTTTGTTCTGTTATGAAATGAAATAAAATGATTAAATTATATCCTCTTACATATTATATGTACATACTAGCTACCTAATTAAAGAAATATATAATTTAATAATTTAAACTCTTGCTTTCTTTATTTAAATTTTAGGTAATAGATTGACTGTCAATACTCGCCTATTTATTAAGATATATATATATATATATTTATAGAAATAGCTTTTTTCACTGTTTTATTTCAATTGATGAATGACAACAGGAACCAAAATCAAATGACAAATATTAATGTAATACACATAAATTAAGTTAGATAAATACAATTTTGAACCAAGTGTATATGTAAATATAGCATAAATAATTAGTTAATTTAAGAAAAAATGAATAACATTGTTAGATAAAATAATTTTAAAACAAACTTATTTGATTATCACTTGATTTATTACTATAAAATTATTATACACTAACTTAATAGTTTGTTGTCAATCAAATAGTATTAGTCATATCCTGCCTTAATTTACTTAAATCATTTAAAAGTGTTCTTAAATTTTCTTCATCATTTTGTCGTTCTACTAATTGGTTTGATAGTTCATTTTGAATACTGAAACAAATTAAAAGAAATGAAAAATTTTATTTACTGTTATAAATAAAATTTTTTACAAATAATATTATTATATTAATATATCATTATTAATTTACTAATATGTTTGTATAAACAATAATATAAATTATTTACCTTTGTCTACTGTTTAATAAGTGATGATTAGATTTAGATTCATGAAGTTTTGAAATCATTTGATTCATTTTTCTAACAGATGCTATCCATCGTTCTTTATAGAATATACTGGACTTATTAGTTTCTTCATATTTGCTTTCTAAATTTAACTAAACATAAAATTTATTTATTATTTAATTAGGTATGAAATTTCTTTATATAATTTAATACTATACTATTGTTTTTTTTAACTGCTGTATTTCTAGATCATGGTTAGTATTGACATCATCTTTTAGTTCTTTTTTTAGCAAATAGATGGTATTTTCTGAAATATGCAATTTAGTTTCCAATTCAACAATTTTATTAGTGAGATCACTAATTTTTTGTGCATTGGAAGTCTGCAAGTTTTGTATCAAACTTATATATTTACTGTCCATATCGTCTGTTTGATTTAATAACTACAAACATTGGAAAGAATATTATTTTTACAGAAAAAATAAAATAAAAATATAGAACTAAATAATATACATCTAGTTCTTTGGCAGTAACTATAGCTTCCTTTTCTTTTAACATATCAGCCATTTCCTCTAATTTTTCAACTAATGCATTACATTTTGACATTTTTTTAGATAGTTCTTCTTCTATCCTTTTCCTATCATCTGACCATTTGACATTCAAGTCATTTAATAATGAATTTTCTTTCATTTTTAACTATAAATAAATAAAATTTAAATATTATTAAATCAAACTATAGTATAAAAATAATAGTAAGAATAAATAACTTACATTTTCTTTAAATAAAATCATCTGTTTGTCTTTCCAAACTTCTGATTTTTCAAATTTGTATTGCTCATCAAAAGATAGAACATTTCTAAAACAAAATATAATGACAATGTGTACATAATAAATTATAATTTTATCTTCTAAAAAACCTTTAATTTATTATTTTTTCTTAATGATTAATAAATGTCAAATTTTTTAGTATATCTGATCTCCCCTGTGCCACAGATTATGTTACTATAGATACTATAGTACTATAGATATACTAAATACTTATATACCAAAAATAATATTACATTTGTGAGTCATATATTATTATTTTAGATTTTCTTAAAATATTGAAAAAATAAGAACATAAAGTCAGAAATAATTTAGTAGAAATGAATAAAATAGTGACTAAACAGATAGTTACTGACATCATGTCAGTACATTACTGACACAATGTATAGACATTTGCTTATAATTAGAGATCAGATTTTTATGCATTTTAAATTGTAAATTATGCACTTAAAAAGTTTCAAATATAAACTTTTAAAGCACAAATATGCAAAATAATTTTTAAATATTTTGCAATTGAATTTTTCGTATATTATACATTGATGCAGCTATTAATTAATTATCAGTATTCATCACACAATTCATAAAAAAAATTAAAAAATATATTCAATTTATATGTTTTATCAACATTAAACATTATGTTAGCTACATACATCTATTTATTATAAAGCTATAAAAACAAAACATTGATGATGAAAAAATTAACTACAATATTTTTGGAAAAAAAAATATTCAATTTAAATATTAATTGTGATTTAAATATTTAACAATTTAAATATTACATTATTTTAGATTCTGAACGAAATGAAGAACCTGATATTCTTTCAATGATGTTTATTTATTTATTTTTTTTTTTCTGTGAACACTTTTTTGTATAAAATACTTGTTCAACAATCTCGATTAGCAAACTTTTTGAAACCGAATTCACTTCTAATTGGTATTTTAGAGAGGTCATCTTTTGAATTTCTCAATTCTTCAATTTTTTTTTTTTTTTGGGGGGGGGAGGGCACTACTAAAAATTTGACGAAAAAGACTCGGAAACCATCATTTTTTTATTTAAATTTTATGAAAATTTAAACATAGATAGACATTATAATGAAAAATATTTTGGAGCAAGAAAATTTTCAAAATGTGAAAAAAAAAATTGGACAATTTTTTAACATTTTTTTTTTTCTTATTAATAATATTTTCTTTTTCTTTATTTATTAGATGAAAAAAGGTAAAGTATAAACAAGAAAGCTGGAATTACTTCGAAAGGATAATTTTCGCTCTTCGGATTAGTTACTCTTAGTAGTGTGTGAAAATAACGACAATTATTGTTCTTTATATTATTAACTTCCTTCGTTCAGAATTGTCTTATTGAAGAATTGATTTATTGTTTCTTTAAAATTCTACACACCCTTCAAGAGTATCTGACATGAGAAGTGAAGAATATCCGTATGTCTGGCTTTCTTGTATAATACTTTACTCTTTTTTAATTGATTTGTTTAAACTGAAGCACCACTCGGAATTGTCCGGCCTTTTTAAAAATATTTTCAATTTTTGTATTAAAGATTTAAATGATTGAATGTGTATGTAATAATATGCAAAAAAGTGTAATTTCATGAAAAATATGCACTAACACCCAAAATATTACACAAAATAAAAATTTTCCATACTTTTTATTTACATATCGGTTAAAAAAATAAAAATCTATAAACATTCATTATAAGCAAAATGCAGTCTCTACTTAGAATACATATTACCAATAATAATTTATTAAAATGTACTTTAATTTAAAGATATTAAAAATATAAAACAAATGATATCAGTATTTAGTAATACATACAATTCATTTAGTTCCCGCCATTGAAAAAAATGTGCCTTCTATAACTGAAAATTTAGCTTAGTTTTTATATTTACTAATTGTGTAGTTTTTCTGATTATTGTTACATTTTTATTACAAATTAATGAGAATTTAATTAATAGAGTCTATGCAAAATACACCAAAATTGGATAATGATCTAAATTTCTTTAGTGGCTCTATTTGATCTCTGCCTAGTGCCTGGCAGAAGTAAAAATCAGAGTAAATCTAATATACAACTTACTATACTCAAAATATTTTAATTTTCTTAATTTGAAATAAATATTAACTTTTTTCAAATAAAATGGATTTTCGAAAAGTTTTTGTTAACAAACTTACAAAATTTCATTTCTTTCTGATGCATCTTTTAATATATTATTATTAGTAGTAGTTTGTGGTGAAATTATTTCAACGTTTTCCTCCAAATGATCATTTTCCCTATCTGAAAACATAAAATAAAATTATTCGAGATTAAATTAAAAAATGTAGTTAAAGAATTATCCTGAAATAAATATAATAAATATAATTCAAATAAATATAATATTTTGTTCTGAACTAAGGGTACAAAATAAGTAAATACAATTCAAAATATTCTTAGTATTTCCTATGAAATTAAAATTTTTTTATTGAATAAAATTTCACTCTTTCCTCTTGGTAAAATTTCAGGAAAGGTAATGTTTTCTTGCTTTCTTACATCTAAGCCACTGAATAAAGCTTATTACTATACTATGCAAATAAAAAAACTTTACATGCGTTCCTGCTCAAATTTCTAATTTGAAACTTAAGTTAACTACGCTTACACATGTATATTTTACAAACTTTGTAGTAATATTTATAAAGTAAGCAGTATTAAGGGTAAATTTATATATTTAATTTAAACTCTTATAAATTTAATTAAATATATAAAATATTATTTAATCATGTGTATTGTTTACCAACATACAATGTGTAACAAATAATTTAAAAAGTTTATTAGAATATATATTATACCTTTTTGCAAATAACTATCAGTAAAATTTTTATTCTTATTAGTTAATTTCAAATTTTTTTGTTTTTTTTGCAGCATTTCCATATTCTTATCATTTAAATCTTCAATTCGTAATGACATATTAAGACTATAATTACCGCTTTTCGATCCTATCATTTTGAAAGATTCAATTTTAATCTAAAATTTAAAAATGATTCAAATTATATTAATAAGTAATCAAATTTTAATTAATTAAAAATAAATAGACAAAGATTTATCTGTTAAAACTGAAAAAATATAACTTACACGATCATATGATTTTGGATTAAAAGTTTGAGCATCTTTTACTTTTAATAAAATATAACCGAGCTTTTCATGTAGACTTGATTTCTTTGGTGGTATATAATAACATTCAACTCTGATAGAAGCGGAAGACATTTTTAAACTTGATAACAAAACAATAATAATTCAGAAAATATAAATTTATAAAAATAGATCAAATATATTATATAATACAGTGTGATCATGGTTAGGTGGAAACACTCAATAATTATGCACAAACTCATAATATTTTAATTCTGTTTTTTTGGCCAGTTAATAAATATAATTAAACATCTTTTTAATCAAGTTGAATATTTTTGTGTTGCTTACTTTAGCGCATTCACACAACAACTTTTTTTTTAGTAAATTGCAAGATCTATTTTGGATTTCTTTTCTAAATAAAAAGAATAACTGAATTATAGCAATTTGAATGTTTTATAATTTTTTTTCTTTATTTTTCTGAGTATAAAATTTCATATACAAATACTTATTTAAAATTTTTGATCAAAAATCAGCTCTAGGCGATACTTTAAAAAGGTAATTTTTTGGATTTCTCAATACTTTTTCCAAGAGTAAAAAAAATATTCTAAAATTTGACAAAAAAGCCTTATAAACTTTTTTTTATAATTATTTACACGATCATATTGCTGTTTTTTTTTTCAGATAGGAGATGATAAAGTTTGGGTAGCGTTTTAATTGGATCACCCACCCACTTAATACACATTTTACTTTTTTAATTCATTGGTATCCATGGACCATACAATTTCTGTGTCAAATTTGACCTTATTTTTATTAACAGAAACCACAGTAGTTTGAAGATTTTTTTTGGTTAATGTTGCATGTATCTGAATAGACCCATTAAGCAAACCAAATCCATAGCCTGAAAAAATAATATACATTCATATTAATAATTGGTTTTATTAAATATTAATACAGCCGAAAATATAATTACAGTAGTTCTCATAAATAAGAATATTAAATATATTATTTTATATCTTTGCACTTACAAATGAATATTTCTAAAATACATAAATTACAAGTCAAACATTTTAGTTTGTATAGCAACAAAATAAAAATAATTTATAAGAACCACTTATTTGATCCTTCTCCCCTCCACATATATCATGTAGATAGACAGGGACGTAGCCAGGATTTTATTTCGAAGGGGGTCCAGTTAACAGAAAAAAAAAGGAAAGGGACATACTTCGCAACTTGCGTGGGATACTCTTGATGGGTGTGTTAGGTTTTAAAGGAACGGTGAATAATTTTTTCAATAAAACGATTCTGAGTGAAGCTTCAGTTTGTTATAAACATCAATGTTTGTTAATTTTATATTGAGTACGTTTAATAATTTGTTTCATTTACATATTATCCGAATATCATTGATGATAAGGTATTGTTGAAATTTTCATGATTTCAACAATATTACTTTAGGAATTGGCAATAACAGAATAATTGGTGTTCATTTAAATATTGGAGAAAATAAATTAATTATGCGTGTTTTGAATTTTAAATCATTTATGATTAAAAATTGCCACAACTGGTTTTAATAAAAATGTCAATATAAATTAACTTTTATAAAAGAATACTGGTATGTAATAAAATGAAATAAAAGGAAGAAAAATTTACCATTATTTGAACTGTAATTCTAAAATTTAAACAGTTGTAAAAAATTATTTAGATGACCAGTTTTCATGAATATTAAACCAGGTGTATAAAAAAATATAAGGAATCATTTGATAATGAAAATATTAGTGTAATTTAAATTTTAAAAGTATTGAAACGATTGAAAAATAAATCGTTATTTTACGTAAAAATGCCCAGTTTTTTACAAATTCTAACTTCAAACGGTTAAAAAATCAAAAGGTCATTGAGTTAAGATTTTCTAGTTTTTTTTTTTTGGATTAATTAAACATATATTATGTGAGTAAGGTTACGTTACATTTTTAGCTAATAATATCAAGATTGAGGAATTTTATTAGATAAAACCCAAAAAAAAACATAAGTTTATTCCAAAATACTGTAATTATCCAAAAAATGGTCAGATTTTGATGAAAATTTTAAGTTTTTAGTTCAAAATTTTTTCGAAGTTATGATGAAATAAATAAAATTGATTTTATGAAAATCTTATTTACAACATAATTTGCTGATTTTACTCAATTTTTCAATAGGTTCTCCTTATTTTTAAAAAAATATTGAGAATTTTGAAAAATGACCTCTCTAAATATCACTTGGGTGTGATTTTTTCTCTACACGATTATGTAGTATAGTTTTTTTCTATAATATTTATATAAATTTGTGTACATACTCACTATATCATTTGATAATTTGTTCTTTAACATATAGGTAATTAATTATTAGACATACAAATACAAAAAATTGTCATCGATGATATTTCGGAGGGGGTCCGGACCCCATAGATCCCTCCCCTGGCTACGTGCCTATAGATAGGAATATTATAGCTATTATATATTATTGTAACACAATTTCAAATGTAAAAGAGAAAGAACAGAATTTAATATTAATGATAATATCTCCAATATTATTTAATTCGTAATATACTTTAACACAAATATATTGTATTATATCTTACAAAAAGAAAAAATTTAATTTAGTTATATTCAACTTATTTTCTAAGAATATTAAGTATATTAATTAAATATTTATAATAAAATTAATTAATAGCACTAAAAGTCAAAAAATAATACACACTTTAATAATTTTCTATCTAGATTTGTAAATTAAATCAAAAATGGTGATCGAACCTGAAATTATTTTTAAAACAATTCTTTTATTCTCATGACTCATTCTTTGAAGTTCGTAATTCATTTTAATATTTTATTGATTTATATCGTAACTGTTTGATTTCGTTTTTCAACATGTTTGCGATGTATTGTTATTTCTATAGATATATAATTTTAATGTAGGTATTTTATATATTATATTTAATTTTGACTTTAAATACAAAACTTTAAAAGGTCACAATTACTTAAAATTTATCCAAAATACTTTTTAATAAATTTAATTTTATTTTAACAGACAACAGTAATAAAAATTATGAATTTTAAAATTTAACAGCATTCGGAAAAACAAGTACACTTACTGATAATAGTTAATAGTTATCATATGTCCCCAATAATCACAGCTAACATCATACATCGAAATAGATAAGAAATATTGGAGCGCGTACTAGATTATTAAAAAACGGTCAGCCGATAAAATGTTTAAATGTTATCCCCTCCACTGAACGGTAAAAAGCAACAATAATATTATTATTACATACACTGTACACAATACACGACTCTTCATGCGTCTTTTCTGTTCCTATATTATTTTAAATACTTCTTCTTGTGCTACATTTAGTCGTACTAATAGACGAATAAAAGGCAACTTAATTCAATTTCATAGATTTGTAATTTACTTTTCAATTATTTTATTAAGGTATAGTAAATTTCTATATCAATCTTTCATTATATTTAATATATTTGAATAATGTTTCAACAGCATAAGTTAATAGAAAACGTATACTAAATAAAGTATAAATATAACATTTTTAAACTTTATAAATGGCAATTGTTCTAATATGGATCTCCCTGAAGGAGATATCATAGAGTTCTGCTCAGAAAAGCGTAGCTTTGTTGAACCAGATCAAACTGTAAATGACAGTGAACTGGAAATACATTTGGATCAATCAGACAATATTAATTTACGATATTATGTGAAAGACATTTTAGATTATTGTTAGAGGTATACTAAAAAAAAAATAGTTTGTGAAGACTGTGATAATTTGGCAGTAAAAAAAATTTTGATCGTGAATATGGTGATTCAAATTGTATAACATCTGTTAGTAGGGGGAAATTAATAAATATTTCTAATCCTGTTTCATTGATAATACAACAATTAAAAAAATCATTTCAACTTGTAATTATAAAAAAACAAAAACTCTATAAAAATCATAGACATTACACTAGTAATAATATAATATAGTAGTATAATGTCTATGATAAAAATTCAAAATTACATATTGTTGACAGCGATAAAAAAAAATATTTTAAATAAAAGTAGACAATTTTTTTCTTAAATATCATATACATAATTCATTATTGCGGTAGTATTTTCCCCCATCGTAAATGTTTTTTATTATTTATAGACTATGTTAATTGTGTTTATGGAGTAATTCGTGCTTATATATTTATTAATAAATAGTTACATACTATTCAGTGTATATAATAACATTATAATATTCACCAATAAAATGAATTTTTTTATTTATTTAATTGCCATACCTTGAGGATGCTCATATATAGGCATATAATATAGTATCCCACCCAGTAGCGGCTCGTAAGTAAATTCATTGGAGAGACTGAAAATTCAATGAAAAATATTTAATACTACGCGAACACGCTGTCGGGTTAAATATTTAAATAATAAAAATAGTTTATGGAATTGTATGAG
>JAIPRM010011058.1:0-13223 GCA_025469315.1 Stegophylla sp. TES_Ste_2020
TTTCCGAGTCGTTTTTATCAAATTTTGGGTAGTTTTTTCCAAAAAAAAAATTGAAGAATTGAGAAATTCAAAAAATGACCTCTTTAAAGTACAATCTAGAGGCAAATCCGGTTTCAAAAAGTTATTGTTCGAAACTTTTGGACAAGTATTTCTATACAAAAAGTTGTACACAGAAAAAAAAAATAAATAAATAAACATCATTGTAAAAACACTAGCTTCTTCACTTCATTCAGAATCTAAAATGCACTCGGAGTGGTTGTTTTACTGGTAAGGTTTCGCCGGTGACAAAAACGAATACATACATACGGAATTTTTGTAGTTTTAGTAACTCGAGTAAAAGGCGAGTTAATTTATTCTTATTTATGTAAGTGGCCAATTTATTGCTGGACAGAAATGTGGACGTGAAATAATAAATTAAATATGAAACCGTTTTTAAATGCGCGTCTTAGTATACTTAGCACACTAAGTCATAGAGACTTAGCTCACCAGGCCAAGTAATCCATTTTTAATGGTACTACAACAAGATTTTGTGGCTTAATAAACTGCCTCTTTGACTGTATAAGCTTTGACGTTAATCGTGATGAAAAAATTTAAATATCCATCGCGATCTTGTCTTAAAGTGTTCCGACGCTTAACGGTAAATTTATCAATTTAAAACCTACGTAATCGATCTAGCTACGATACCGAATGAAATGTAAAAAAGCCGAACGTACTCCGCACTATGGGTATTCTTTGCTCCTTAAATGGAATTCTATTGAATTTTAAAAAACCAATATAACATTTCTTCAATAAGACGATTCTGAGCGGATTTTCAGTTTATTCAAGACAATTTTACTTAAAAATCATAAAGTTAGTTATAATACCAAAATATTCGCAATAAAATTCTCTATCCAGGCACCCAATTTCAAAATAATTAGTTAGGTCAATTTTCTTATATGTAAGTTAAAGTGTGTAATTTTAGGTAAAACTAACAAATTTCGTCGAAATTCTAACTTCAAACGGGTATAAAAAAAAAGATGACTAACGATTTTTGAGATTTTTTCAGATCAATTAAACCATAGGTTCCCAAACTTTTTTTTCCCGTAGACCACTTGCCAATTTTTTTTCATTTTCGTAGACCCTCTAAAATTGAATTTTTACAAATTTATTTAGGTGTTTTTTTATAGCTTACACGGAACTGCTCGTCTGAATAGGCTTTACTATGGAGCGAAATTTTTTTAAATAAAAACGTGTTGTTTTTAATAATATCTTAATTTTTTAATAATGACAATATTCAAATATTTTTTGTATTAATTATAACTATAGGAAATGTAAATTAATGTAATAATATAGAAAAAAACTCAAGTTTAGCGTTAAAAAATTATATCTTTAATGGGAAGGATGAGCTTGATGTTTTGATAGTAGATTTTCAATATTTGGCTTCAAATAAGTCAAATTCAACCTAAAATATACCAAAAACAACATGGTACGCTGATGTTGTCGGCAATATTATTTTCCATGCGTCATTAATACAGTTCCTACTTTTATGATTTGGATCACTTGGGTTTCATATAATGGGTTCTTTTTCGTACAACTCTAAAAAATCGATAACAATATCATTTGACTAATCCATAATAATTTTTAATAAAACGTAATTTGAATATATTATATAAAAAAATGTTTATCATCAAATAAAAAAAATTAAATTAAAATTAAAAAAATTAAACTACACGCGACAGGTCGCGTCGTGGGATTGGATTACACGCGCCGTGCAAATTTTCCTTTGACGCGGAAGACAAATACCGACAATCATCGCGCCGCGCTTACACGAGCCACCATAGACAAGTATACTAACTATTGTATAAAACCTAATGCCTGTAAAATTACGATTGAAATACTTATAAAAAAAAATCTTAATACCTGTACGGGTAATCCTAATGAATACTCCTAGTACAATTAAATGTAGCACTAAGTAAGTAACATTTTAACATACATTTAAAAAATACTAAAAATCGGTTCCCGCAATAGCCTAGAAAAGAAGTCAATAAATTCAAATCTTTTTACAGAATTAAAATAGGAACATTCTAAGTACCCTAATTTTTGTTAGGCATTTAAGTCTAAATCACCAAAAAAATATGCCGCTTTCAACCACCTATAAGTGTTATTTATGACTCGGGCCTTACACGAAGTCTTTTTTATTGTGTCGTTATAATATTATACCATAAAATTTAAATGGTAATCACTGACATTAACGCTTTACGTTTACCTTGGATAATAAAAGAATCTTAAAAAACTCCTATTGCAACACGAAATTTAATTTTAGTTAGATTGCCAAGATCATAACTTATGAGTATAGTCTCAAAAAATCTTGTTTATTTTAAGTACCTGGATAAAAGTAAATATCTAGTTTTATAATTATTATAAACAAAAAAAAAAAAAAAAAACCGAAACTTCCACTAGGTAAAATTTGATTTTTCATTTAGTTTATGAGAAAAACCATAAAATAATTTTAAATTCGAGAAATTGCTTTTTAATTTTTTCTCGAATTTTGAATTATTTTACGGCTCTTCTCATAAACCAAATGAAAAATCAAAATTTACCAAAAACAATTTTCGACTTCTTTTTTTATTCAGTACTTACTTTCGTTACCCAACGAATAACGCAAAATTACGCAGGATTCAGTTTGCCATAGATCAGTACACATAAATGCAAATAATATTTTGAAAAAAGTGTGTTTACTTAGCACCTAGGGGTACTGTTCGCACCTCAGGTGGGGATATTCTCGAAAGATATATTGAATTTTAAAGAAACAATAAATCATTTTTTCAATAAAACGATCCTGAGCAGACCTTCAACTAATACACAATAATAATTATCAGTTTTGAAGAACTGAACTTAAACGTTGAACTAAAAATAATTTTGTTACATACAAAATTTACGAAAAACGAAAATTAATTTTCA
This sequence comes from Stegophylla sp. TES_Ste_2020, assembly GCA_025469315.1. NCBI lineage: Eukaryota > Metazoa > Arthropoda > Insecta > Hemiptera > Aphididae > Stegophylla > Stegophylla sp. TES_Ste_2020. Next base: position 2,941 of record JAIPRM010011058.1, read on the forward strand.
TATATTCACATATACCTAATAAATACTCCATAAATAATTTAAATTACAATAAAATATAAACATCGTAAAAATAATAATAATAAAATAAAACGGCTCAAATTATCAAAAATTAACATTTATGCAGTATAACATAATTTGTACTAACGATTATCGTGGCACCTTTGGTCAGTCACGGTTAAAAAACGTGCAAAATATTAAGTTTACCGAGGAGTAAGGAAATAAGTAAGTAAGGTAAGTGCCGAACCAGTCACCGTTGAATTTGAATACTGTCGCCTTATCCATTGCATCTTACTAACAGCGTTGAAATATTAGGTATAATAACCAAAAACATTGAATTTTCAAAAAAATAATAAAATAATTAGAAAACTATTAATGCACGTGAATTTTAATTCACACCATCGTATTCAGCGTCATATGATTTATTTATTATATTTTATAATCATTGGGGTTGTAAATTTATTATAGTTTTACATGAATACTAAAATATTTATAAAAAAATGCGCTGAAATTTTTTAATACATACATGGTTTACGTTAATATTTTTTTTTTTTAATTTTCTTTGATTCACTTAAATGTTTTTAATTTTTAATTAACTCCCTTACTTGTTGTTAACTCTCATTTTTGTCAATAATTTTAAAAAAGTGGTTGATATATTGGCTGAATTTTATTGGGTAAGTACTCATATATCTCTGCATTTAATCTTATACACGTCATCATATTTAAACATTTTTAGTAATTTGTTGAATGTGTGAAAAGAAAATCATAAAAATTGGATCAAGAATATTTTAGATTCCGAGTAGAGCGAAGAAGCTAGTGTTTTTATAATGATGAATTTAACAAAAACACCTTAAAAACTTTTTTTTAATCCAAACTTTATGAAAATTTAAATATTGATAGGCAATTATAAAAAATATTTTGGTGAAAGAAAGTTTTGAAGACGTGTAAAAAAAAAAATATTTTGCTCATCAAAACAGTTTTTTTCAGTTCTCAGTTAATAGTAGGATATAAAAATGGCCGAGTACAAAATAAATTTTTTTAAATATTAATGAACATTATCATTTTTAAGTAAAATTGTCTCATATAAACTGAAGCTCCAAGAATTGTTTCATTAGAGAAATAATTTACTGTTTCTTTAAAATTCTATACACCTACAAAGACCATCCCAACCAAAGAGCGAAGAATCCCTAAGGAGCCAAGTACGTCTGGCTTTTTAAAAATTATCATTGTTATGATAATAAGACTGATGTATCACAATTATAAGTAACAATATCGACCTGCCACAGCAGCTTTAGATTAAATGTAATTAGAAACTACATTCAGGGGCGGATCCAGGACTAAATTTTTTTTTTTTTTTGGGGGGGGGGTGGGAATTAGACAAAAATAGATCAAACATATGTCAAATTAATAATTTTTACACATCATACACATTTTTAACATCCATTTTAAAATTTCTGGGGGACTCCCATCCATTGGAGCGATGCCCGACTATATTACTATTGAGAAGTTTAATAGATTTAAGTCAACAGAAGTTTAAAAAAAACCAAGTGTTAGTTAAATACAATGAATAAATAAACATTAAATAACAAGCCAAGCTAAATTTTCACAAAAATTCCATTGATGCATTTACAGTTACACTCAAAATAATTCAATACTTGAGATTTCGAGGAAAAATTTCCGCAGAGAATTCACAAGTGTGACCCTAGTCATAACAAATTAATAATAAATTGGAATTTTGCTACACACTCATTACTTATAAATGTATATTATTTAAAACTACTCAATCAATTTATGACTTAACAATATCAATATCAATAATTAAAAATATAATTCTTAACATGCACACTTATAATACCTATATCTAATAACAAATATTTAGAATCAGATTTGAAATAAATTTGTATCTACCTATTAACAACAATTCAAATGTAAATAAATAAATTATATAACATAATTTTTATTTGTTAATATAAAACACAATAATTTTTGTACTCAATAAAAAAATATTTGATAAGATCAGGTAACACTGTCAAAAAGATTAAAAGTCAAAAAGTTAGTACAAACTAAAATATCAGTATCTATAAAATCTAATTAAAATAAGATCAATACCTAGTAGCACGCATTTTTGTCAAAAACAACCAGGTGATTCTTCTATCAAATGAACCTTATTATTCATGAAATCTGCTCACTGCTGTGGCAATTCCACATTCTAGTTCCACGAGTACAATATTTAAATACATAGACAATTCAGTATACAGAAGGATACAAGGCCAAAACATTAAAATCAAGGTACACCAATGTGCAGAATTTGGCCTCAAGTACTGATCTTATTTTGAATAGAGTTCATTATTGTCACACATAACTTAAGATTAATATTAGTAATATTTAATACAAATTTTTAAATTTACATTTTATCTTAATAAATACCCACAAAACAAATAAAATTACAACAATACATACAAAATGTAAATTATAGAAAATATTCTTTAAATTGTTATATGCATTTTTAAATCAATATAAAAATGTTTGATTATTAATAGAAAAAACTATCTACTATACTAGGTTTAATATAAGATTTGATATAACTTAATTAAATGTAATTTCTAACTATAATATCAATTAATTTAGTTATTTAAGTTATAAATTCATTAGGCATTACCTATTATCTAGTATTATTTTTTTATATTATAATTATATTTTCATCTTGCATTTCTGAAGATTGTTCAGTAGATATTGTTCTAGAACTATTACCAATGTGTATCTGGGAATTTTGTAGCTCCTCAAATTTACATTCTAATAATACATCATATCCGATATCTTTGTTGGTAATAGTTATATCATCTTCTTTAGCTAAACGAAATGCTGAATACTCTGTAGTATCAATACCATTAAGAAAAAATTGTTCTTCTGTTTTAAGAATTGACCATTTTAATTCCAAGTACTTAATGTGAATATCTAGTAAATCTAGTTTCCTAGTTGCCAAATTATTAATTCTTGAAATTAACCTTCTGTTTTTCCGCCCAAGACATCTTAGTCTTTTTAAAAGTGGTTGAGGAAATTGCTGTTTATACGTTGCTCCAGGATGTAACACCCATACTGGTCTTACATCATTTCCAAACATCTTGGGGGCAACTCTTCGAGCTCTCTTTCTAAAACTGGTCTTAGATGAATTAATGTTCATAGAATCATTTTCAACATCACTAATTATAAAAAGATCTTCAACAAATTCAGAGTCGGAATTATTATTATTAACTGCAGATTTATCACTTGCATCACCGTTTTTTTTAGCATTATTATATAAATAAGCAGTAGAACCAGCTGTTCTAATATGTTCGCTATTGTTCAATGTGATTTGACGTGTGTTTCTTAAAGATGTAGATTCATTTGAATTTGGATAAAACAGAGGTTTTGAAATAGATAGATCCTTATTGGCTTCATTGCTAGCTTCATTAACCACATTATTGTTGTAATGTAGAGGAAGCCAATTTTGAGCAGCACTATTTACACCAACATTATTTATTGGTTCGACAGATTTAGATCTGAATTTAAACTTAGATGGAACTGCTGTTGGACTTAATTCATAGGTTCCATTTTCCAAAACATAATCTTCGTCAGTAAAATGATCACTGCATATAATTGTATGGTTAGTGATGGTGTACATTGGATCATCAAATCTAATTGCATCTGCCCACGCATTAAATATCTCTTTACTTTCTAATGGCACCCTAGAAATAAAAATTAACATTAAAATATAGAATATCCTTAATAATATAAAGTTAGTTTTTACTAAGTTTTTAGTTTTTACTAAGTATATAGGTTGAAAGAAAACTACATTACCCCATAGATAGTAAAGGTATGTTTTTTTATTTTTATGTAGAATAAGACAATGATTACCACATTTTGAAAAAAATTTATGTTTCTTTCAAAGCAGCAATTATTTTTGTTTGCATCTAATATAAATATATTGTTGTACACAACACAATATATCTCAAACATAATTTCATTTTTTTATGAATAGAGATAAACATGTGGGTAAACCGAGTTAAAAGTATTTCTCATTGTAGAACTACCCAAAAAATTTATACCAACTTATTAATTCCAACTCCAGAATTAAAGGAGAGAATATAGTGAGAGGAAAGCATGACCTCAAATAATCATTTCATAATCATCGACTACCATAATTATTGTTATATTTAAAACTCATAAAAGTGTAAAAAAAATATTATTACTTACGGAAAAAATCTTAAGTTGCCGTCTTCTCCTAAAACATTTGAACATGTAGCAACACAACACTTCAAAAAATTCATACTTCTAAAAATAATAATTTGAAGAAAATGGAAAAAAAATTGTTGAGTAATTTTGTTTAAACACAGTTCACAGTATTTGTTTTACCTGAAAATCAATAAAATAAAATGAGCAATAGGTACTTTTATAAACAAAATAATATTTTTAATTAAAATTTTTATAGTTTGAGTATACTACATAATTTGACGCCATTCCAAGGATGTATAAGCTTTTTATGAACCATGAAATCTATAGAAATCCATAAAAAAAAATCATTATCCCCAATGTGGATCATACTACATTACTTGGAAGCTACAAGCTACAAGTTAATTTAAAATATGTTTTGTATTAAAATCACACAAATAACAAGTTACATTGCAACATCTACTTCACTCAAAATAATTCAAAAATAAGTTTAATACATTTATGCTGGGTTGCATGAAACTACACAAAACCAATAACGCATTATCAATTCTGTAAAATTAAAAACCGTTCTATTAAAAAAAAAACATTTTTCACAAAAACAAAATTATCGAACCGATAAGTTATTGGTCAGATTTTTGTTTCCTAAAATTTACAGCATGGTTTATTTGTCTTGTTATTATTAAAATATACAACAATTCCATTATCACATAAAAATATATATATATATATATATAATATATTAATTTATTATTTTATTATAATATATTCAATTAATATCTTCATCTTAATCCATGCTTTTAACTTGAATATAATTTATTTTAGTAAAATGTCCTTGTCTTTGTCTTCATCTTATGATTCTGATTAAAATATGATTATGAACATTTTATCTATACATTTCATCTACCTAGACCAAGACAATTTAGAGGTAGATCAAATCCTCTTGAAGACTATGATGATATAGACTTCAAGCATCACTTTAGGTAAGTATATACTTTCAATTTATATATTTGTCTATGTATGATACAGAACAGTGCTTCTCAAAAATTATTGGTCCAAGAATCACTATTGGGTCACAATCCATAGTTTGAGAAACGCTGAGTAATAGAAGCATAAATTAACCAAAAACCTGAAGCATCCTTTTCATTGTGTTATCTACTATTTTTTATAAATCATCCAAGGAAACCTTTTTGATACATGTGCATATAATTGATAAAAATATTAAACATAAAACCCAAAGAAGTGCATTTCTATCTCTTGAACTACAAACTTTTATAGCTTTGCGTTATTATGCTATTGGAACAGTTCATTTTTTTTTTTTTTTTAGAAACATTAATATAATATACAAAATCATTTTAATACTATTTTAAATTTTAGATAGTGTTGGGTTATCATATTCATGTCCACAAAGCAACTATTTGTAGAATTATAAAAAGAGTATCTACCGAAATTGCTCTATTACAGCCACAATTTATACAATTTCCTTCAAACACTCCAGAGCGACAAAAAATTTAATTTGAATTTTTTGCACTCAATCAATTTCCTAAAGTTGTTAGAGCTCTAGATTGTTCTCGCATAAGAATCACAATCACCTAAAAGTGATGTTGGTGAATAGTTTCAAAACCCAAAAGGGTAGGTATTTCTCTTTTAATGTCCATTGCTATACTGGATAACAAATTAAAAATTATGGATATGTAGCTAGGTAAAATAAAGATTTAAATAAGTTGTTTAAAATAATTATTCACAAATTGTTTTTTATTAAATTATTATTCTTATTTGGGTGGCCTAATATGCGCTTAATTTAAGAATAATAAGTTAGGAGATTCTTTTTTACATGGGGATGGTGGCTACCCTTGTAGATATTATCTCTGAACTCTTCTATTACTTCCAAACAACAGTGCTGGATCTATCTGCATTTGTCACCTGGAGGTAAATAAAATTTTAACGCCCCGTGACATCCCCTTCCTTAAACTTACAATATCTTTGTTAAAAGCCTTTGATATTGAAGCATCCCTAAATATACAGTGCCTGGGAGCAAGAACCACCACTCACTTCCCTCTAAATCCGGCACTACCAAATACTTTTACTGAACTCAAATATCAAATTATTATCAACAGTTATTAATGTTATTATCAACACAATATCAATACATTTATAATTATAAAAATAAAATAATTCAATTTTTAGAAATCAAAAATGTCTACAAGGAATGTAGTACTGTTTGGAATTTGGAAGAAGTTTCCTGTGCTAGCTATACAAATCTGTACTAAAGTAAGTACCTACTACCTACTATGGCTACTATCATCACTAAAGCCAAGCCTTATTTTAATGAGCAGTAGGACCCAAATTGGGAAGTAGGAAATATTAAAAGTGCAGTTAGCAAGGGCGGATTGGACCGCCGGGAAATAAGGAATTTAAGGAGCCGCTTCTTCAAATAAATGTTTTAAAACAGTATTTTGTTGTGAAAATAAGATGATTATTTTAATAACAGACAATGAAATACAAGTAATTGTTGAAAAATCATATTATACGAATTTTACATATTGTATAATCTGTAATTACTATGTTCTTATTTATAAATATTGTAACACTTATATAATAACTTAACATTAACCACATATCTTCAAATTGGGTTCCACAATTCAGACACTAGTGCTTTACAATAATTTTTGGCATAAACATAGAAAAGTTCCTTTGCAATACAACCATATAGGTTTTTTAGTTTTAACATCAGTAGTTACAGCCTGCTCTTTAGACATTTTTAATAAAATTTTCAAATTATACCACCCAAATTGTTGTTATCTACAACTGCGGTCAAAACTATTATTTTCTGTTATAAAATTTGTGGTTGGGTAAAAAAAATGGAGAATGCCAATTTCTTACACATTTTATTATAATATTTTTATGTACCTATTCGATTGTCTTAAAATAGGTTGATGGAGACCTTATTCTACTCAAAAATATATAAAAACCAGAGTTTGTTGTACATTAGGTGAGATTATAACACTATTCTAGTCACTTTGTGCTAATGGAGATTGGAACAAAATTTTTATACAAATTATAGAAAAAACATAAGCTGTTAATAAAATAATTTTGATGTTTACATAAATTTTAAATTTTAATAACGTACCTACGTCCCAAATATGTCAATAACATTTGTAATAATGTTAAAATAATCATTTTCACTTTTTTTTAGCTAGTTACATGGTAAATTAAAACTGGGCCAGAATTTTTTTAATTTTCTCAGGCCGAAATCTTTCCCCAATCCGCACTTGGCAGTTGGATTCATTAATATGGGCACCATACAGAATAATTTAACTTTCTTTATCAATGAGTTTTTGAATTCGATACTTATGTAATTTTATAAGCCTACCTAGTACTCAATAAATAAAAAGTAACAATAAATAATCCAAGTTTACGTTTACAACGTTTGTCATTTCGATGATTGAATAATCCACAAATATGAATCTACAAGAGATAACGTAACATACAATAATATATATAATAAGTTTTCAAATATGTAAAATATAATTTCATTATTTAGATATTTGAATTTTATTATATAATATTTTTCTACAGCAAAATTATGTTATGCCCCAAGAAAAAGATATTTTTGATGATAATAAATTGTTTCAAGAGATAGATACCCACTTTGTCCACTTGGCAGTTAAGAAATGCAGCAAGATCAAATTTAATAAACTCTGTATTTTCTGGACTTAATTAGAAATGTATACATTTATCTAATTTGTTACACTTTAAATAAAATAATAATTTTTAAGTAAGCAATATTATACTTAGCTGTAAGACTTAAACTTAAAAAAATTTATATTGGTACCTAGTGACTTTTTAGTAAAAGTAAGTTTTTACTGCACAATTTACAGTATTATAGAGTATTTAGATAGATAAAATTGATTATTTATTTGTAATAATAATTTAAAAAGTAGTTACTACATTATTTGGATTATTGCGTATTGTCTAATATAGCATCAGAAAGTTAACGCAGATATAATACAAACGTAATAACACCGACATATCATACATTCTAAATTCAATTTTGTCATTATAAAAAAAAAACAGGTAGTTAATTGTAAAACCAAACAAATAAATCTTTGCTTAAACTCTAAAATTCATGTAAAAAGAGAACACACGTCAAGTGAATAAATAACATAAATGTATAATAAATGTACCTACTTGCAGAGCCTTACAGCATATAGCATATATCTTGAGCAATGTAAGACATAAAAAACATTTATATTTTAACAGGTGTATAAGGCGACAAACGGCAGCTTCATACGTTTGAGTGAGATTGGTTTTAATAAAGAAACCGTCAAGTCAAATCCACCGCATAACAATATGACAACAGGAATTAGTAAACGCCGACCAGGAATTTTCTGATTATAACCTAATAGTCACACTCTTTTGTTGTAACATTGAGTAACTCTATGATTGTAATTTAGTAGTGGGAGTTAAGAAGTTCAAATAATATGGCGGAATCTTTATTAGGCTTCATTTAATTATTATGAACATGATATTGTTAACGTTGCATTGGTTGAGGTTAATGTTATAGATAATAAAATAATTATTATTATAATATTGTATTAATGTATAAATTATTATAAATTAGTTAAATATTATATATTATATATACATATTATGTATATTATGATTGTTGAATAATTTTGTTACCTAATAATTTCAAGTTTATTTTGTCGTAGTTGGTAATTCTGAGGCGTTCCTGATCAAGTGCATTGTTAAAACACAGGGGAAATCTCACTCTATGGGTTAATGACATTCTTAGAAGCCAGTTAGCTATAATATTAAAGTCTAGTGATAGCCGATGGACCAGATGTCGGGATGTGGGATTGACGATTCTTTAGAGTGAATCGATTTTTTGAATCGACTTAAATCGATATGAAATCGTTAATTGAACCAAAAAAAATCGATGACAAAATATCGATTTTTAAAAAGATCGATATAGAAAAAAAAGGAATTTAATTTACCACAATATTTTATGTCACTTCAATACTTCAAATATTAAAAAAAAAATTTTCCAGATACCACCGAATTAATTTTTTAAACTTAAACTATGAATGTTAATTAATATGGATAAAAAAAAAATGTATGATTACAAGGTAAACGATGGTATATGAGATAAAAAATCAACGAATCGATTCTGACCAAAATTAATCGATTTATCCACAATGCAGAGATAATGACGTATATAATATTATGAGGCATAGTTATATAGTAAGCTATATAGGTGAAACCACCTGTAAATAATCCCGGTACCCATTAGCCACGGCTTTTGATAGTACTACAGCGTCACGTTAGAACGCGCTCTTTTCGTCGATGACCTGTTTTTGTTTTGTTATGAATCACAAATGTGAGAAAATTGATAATTTAAAGGACCATACAACTGAATATTTTTTTATATTATTGCATTCAGCGTTGTAACTTAATTGTACAAAACTTAAGGTATCGTTAAAAAATCTATATGAGCATTATTGAGCTAGTGACGATCATTTGAAAAATACGCATGACGTCATAATTTCACAACCGCACATGTACTCAGTATACGTCATTATGTGACTATCAAACTCTCACTGTTTAAATTATTATGTCAGCTAATAAGACATATCAATTTGGAACTTGAAAATAATTTAAAGTTAAGAAATGTATTTTTTAGATTCTGAATGAAGTGAAGAAGCTAGTGTTTTTACAATGATGTTTATTTTTTTTTCTCTGTACAACTTTTCGTATAGTAATACTTGTCCAAAAGTTTCGATCAATAACTTTTTGAATCTGGATTTACCTCAAGATTGTACTTTAGATAGGTCATTTTTTGAATTTCTCAATTCTTCAATTTTTTTTTTTGGAAAAAACTACCCAAAATTTGACAAAACAACTCGGAAACCATCATTTTTTGATCCGAATTTTATGAAAATTTAAACATAGATAGAAAATCCTATATAATAGATTTTGGCGCAAGAAAATTTTGAAAATGTGAAAAAAAATTTTGGACATTTTTTGAAAATTTTTTTTTTTTATTATTAACTTCCTTCGTTCAGAATCGTTTTACT
>JAIPRM010011059.1:0-13223 GCA_025469315.1 Stegophylla sp. TES_Ste_2020
GCTACTTGTTTGGGATACACCTACTGATAAGCGCCGCCGCCGCCGTGCCAATTTATCTGGCAACGACTGTAATCTCGTTCAGAATCGTCTTATTGAAGAAATGATTTATCGTTTCTTTAAAATTTAATACACCCGTCAAAGAATCCCACCCGTCGTGCGAAGAACACCCATCGTGCGAAGTATGTCCCGCTTTTTTTCCTTTTATAATCAATCCAAGAAGGTTGATGTTTTCCTTATTGCCATCATGTGTATTTTTCGATGATGAATACGATGATGTAAATTAAAAGCCACGTACATCAATAATTTTCTAATAATTATATTTTGAAAATTCAGTATTTTCGGTTATTATATTCAATACTTACTATTTCAACAGCTTTCAACATTGTTCTCGTGCCAGTACTTGGTAAGGGGTTAGATTTGAATTGCAACAGTTCCATGATCGAATTTTACCCTGTAAACTAATAATTATTTTGCTCTTTTTTCAACCGTGACTAACCAAAGGAGACATGATAAATAATATTAGTAGGAACTAAAATTATATTACGTACAATGAATTAATGTTGATTGACGATAACTAGAGCCTCTTAAATTTATTTTATTATGACGCTTATATTTTACTTCAATTTGAAATTGTTTATTGAATATTCATAAACAAAAATCAGGGAATATAATGTGAAAAATCAATTTCAATTTTTCGTTTATGATGTAAGTATTCAACAAAATTATTATTAGTTCAATATTTAAGTTCAATGCGTGTATATCAGTATAATATGTAAGATCAGGCTACAATCACACAAAAATTAATTAATTTTGTTATTCTGGTCAAATTTCGACCATTTGGTGATAACAGTAACTTATTATTAAGTTACTATTTACACTAATTTGATCATTTACACGGATAACGAATTACACATGGCTTATTCTACTATTAAATAAAAAATGTTAAACATATTGAATATTATGATTATTGTATATTAAGTGAAGCTCAGAATCGATTTATTAAAAATATGATTTATCTTTTCTTTAAAATACAACAAGCCCACTAAGAGTATCTCACCCGAGGTGCGAAGTATATACTTTTTTTCAAGTTTGTTTTCTCTAAAACGTCTACAAAAAGTAAAGACTGTTAAATTTCCTATTATGCAATACCTACCACTTGCCTAGTACATGTTTATTCAATTTTGTTGAAAATGATTTTCTTTTTAAGTATCTATTATATAAAAAGTAAACCAAATTATACAAAGTATAATGGTAAAAATTGAAAATCCGAAAATTCACTTCCCATAATGCTAGGCACAATCTTTCCAGTGTAGAATAAACGAACTACAGAAAAGAAAGGGCCTACACCCAATTATTTTGTTTTAGACACGCCACTGGAGTTTGTTCAAAATGCTCAATACAAAATGACAAAATATGCTTTAAACGAGATTTTCATGAAATAAATTTTATTAATTTCACTGATATTTTAAAACTAATGGGACTAGAAACTTGAATTTTTCTTCCATTATCAACAATAGTGGACTCAGATTATTGGGTTACTACCTATTCCAAAAGTAATATTGCTTAAATCATGTTTACAAAACCTTATCATAGACAAATTACGGATAAAATTTAGCATGTTATAATTTTAAACAATTGTTAAACATACCTTCTCAACATAAAACTGACAATTATTTTTATCATTAATAATGAACTAAAGCTCCGTTCAAAATCGTTTTATTGTAAAATTGATTTTTAGTTTCTTTAAAAATCAACACAACCACCAACTATTCTGCCTAAGGATCGAAGAATATCCATAGCATAAAGTATATTGGTTTTTCGAGTTTTTATATGATAAGAAAGTATTATAGTACCTAATTTTACGTTTAATGTTAGATTTTATTAGTTTTTTTTTTTTTTTTTTTTTTTTTATAATAAAATAACGTACCTATTAGTTAAAAATTATAAATTTTTGTCATTTTTTTTATAAAATTTTTAGAAAATTCAACCGAATTCTTTTGACAAATTTAAGTATTTAAATAAGTTGCGAAATAAAAAAAGGAAAGTAGTCAAGAAAGCCGGACATACTTAACAACACGGATATTCTTCGCTCCTAGGGTCAAATACTCTTGGTGGGTTTGTAGAATTGATAAATTATATCTTCACTTAGGCGATGAACGAAAGAAGTTAATAATAGAAAGAACAATAATAGACGTCATTTTCAACACACCCACCAAGAGTATCTGACTCGAAGAGTAAAAAATATGCATGGTGCGAAGTATATCCGGCTTTCTTGCCTACTTTACGTTTTTTTATCTAATAAATAAAGAAAAGGAAAAAATAATTAATGAGAAATAAGGGTTACAAAAATGTCCAAATTTTTTTTTCATATTTTCAATATTTCCTTTAGCCAAAATTTTTCTCATATTATTGTTTATCTGTGTTTATATTTTCATAAAATATGGATCAAAAAATGATGGTTTATGGGTCTTTTTTGGCAAATGTCGAGTATTTTTTCCCCAAAACAAATTGAAGAATTAAGAAATTCAAGAAATTACCTCTATAAGGTATCAACTAGAGGAAATTTTGGTTTTAAAAATTGTCTGATCGAGACCTTTGAATAAATATTTTTATTCACAAAAGTGTTTACAGAAAAAAATAATAATTATAAACATCATTGTATAAATACTAGCTTCTTCACTTCGTTCAGAATCAAAAACGTTGCGATAATTTTTGTTTTATAATAAATATATAAATATTTTATTAATTATAACTTCTTAAAAACCCCTCTTAGAAAAAAATTGTATCTATGCCACTGGCTTGTCAATTACAATGTCATGAGTTTTTAAGGATAGTAACTAAATGTGTTTTTGTGCGTCCATAGTCACGCGTCTTGTTGAGGGCACGCACAGAAGTACTGCTTGTTATATTGTGTGAGATTATCACTAGAGGGGGCCACTTATTACATCGAGCAACATTATAATAATAATTATTTTATTATACAAAAAATATATATAGGTAAAAATGAAACAAAATCAAAATATAAGGTGTCGCTAAAGGTTATCTTATTTTCTCTCACGTCTATTGACGCCTATTTGAAATTATATCATCACATATTTTTAGTAAAAAAAAAAATTGCGTATTGTAGTGTTTTATAAATAAAAGTTTTTAAAAAAATACACAATTCACGCTGCTGTCAATATGAGTGAAATGAAATTATAAAGTCTAATTTGGACCATTTTTTGTTTTTACTTTAATAAATGACCTTTGGTAATTATTGTTAATTAATAATTAACCATATTCAAAATTGTTTTTTCAATTGAAAACTAACATACATTTCAATTGTTGTTCCAAGTCACCTAAACTTTCAGGCTATTTAGTACAACAAGTTTTTTTTGATATTTTTTAATAGAAAATGTTATTATAAGTTTTAATATGCTTCTTGTATCTTATGTGACAATTTAAGTATTTTTCATACATCTTTGTATTTTTATTTAACTTGAAATAACAAAAAGAAAGTCAAAATCTTTCCTTTTCCTTCATATTGGCGGTGCGTATTTTAGATTACAAAATCTATTTTTCTGTTTCCTATGGAGATCATTTTAATTTCTTCAGCCAATTAAATAACTATTTCTTTAAGGTAGCCTGGACTTTAGGTTTGTTACCACCCCAGACAAATTTGATTTACACCACCTCTATTCAATTGTTAATTCGCTTAGGATAGGGATGCAAAAATTTAAATACTTAATTTGTTTCATTCAAAATTATTCGCTCTTATTAATTCTTAATTATTCTTTCTCTCGCGAAACTGTAGTGGTGTATTAAACAACTATCAATTAGTTTAAAAGCTAAATATACTAATAACGTAGGCTCTGCTTAATGACAGATCTAATACATACATACTTTCTTCGGTTATATGGGTTCGAAGCCACATTTTTATTTTTCTTGGAGACATAAAGCTTTTGTCTGCTGAAGCTACACTCATCAGAAAGCAAGGTAAAATTTTCGGTAAATAACTTGTGATATGCCAATATCGAAAAAAATTGTATGTAGTATATACTAAGTTGTTTCATTATCAATCAATAATACAACGCTTAAAGAGTATTCATTGACGAATGGTATTTTATATTATTAACTATCTTTATAAAATGTAATTTCTTCCAAATTAGTGTATGAGTTCACGTTTTACAATCATCATTTGAAAAAAAAAAATCATTTTCGAAAGTAAATAAAAATAAAAATTACTCAGATTGATTAAACTACAAAAGAAATAAAGGCTGAACTATTTAACAAATATTTTTAACTCTTCAATTTAATTAGTCTAAAAACAACCGGGTATTCTTCACACTATGGGTATTCTTCGCTCCCTGGGTGGGATACTCTCGGTAAGTGTGTTGAATTTTAAAGATACGATAAATTATTTCTTCAACAAAACGATTCCGAGTAGAGTTTCATTTGATTATACATAATTATAATTTTCAGTTTATATATATATATATATATATATATAGTTAGAGTATGTTTAATAATTTAATAACAGAATAATTAATGTATATTTCATTATTCTCGAAAATGATCAATTTTGTCGTTTTTAGATTTTGAACGAAGTGAAGAAATTAGTGTTTTTACAGTGATGTTTATTTTATTTTTTCTATATACACTTTTTCGTATAGATCTACTTGTCCAAAAGTTTCTATCAGTAACTTTTAGAAACCGGATTTGCCTCTAGTTGGTACTTTAGAGAGGTAATTTTTTAAATTTCTCAATTTTTCAATTATTATTTGAAAAAACTACCTAAAATTTGACAAAAAAGACTCAGAAATTATCATTTTTTGATTCGAATTTTATGAAAATTTTCACATAGATAGAGAATAATATGAGAAACATTTTGGCACAAGAAAATTCTGAAAATTTTAAAAAAAAATTTTGGATATTTTTTCTTATTTAATTTTTTTTTTGTTTTTATACAATAGGTAAAAAAAGTAAAATAAAGTAAAATATAGACAAAGAAGCCAGAAATACTTCGCACCACGGATATTCTTCACTCTGCTGGTCAGGTAGATACTCTTGGTGAGTGTATTGAAAATGACGACTATTATTGTTCTTTATATTATCAACTTCTTTCGTTCAAAGTCGTCTTATTTAAGAAATGATTTATCGTTTTCTTATAATTATACACACCCTTCAAGTGTATCTGACCCGAGGAGTGAAGAATATCCGTGGTGCGAACTGCGAAGTATTTCCGGCTTTCTTGTCTATACTTTACTTTACTTTTTTAAATATAAACCCTTATAATTAAAAATGGACAAAACTGATTTTAATAAAAATTTAAATATAATTATACCTATATAAAAGGGGCAGACCCAAAAATTATTCAAAGATAAGGGGGCTACCTAAAATATATTCAATAGTTAGGTACCAAATTAACCTCATTTGACAGACTTATACAACGAAAGATTTCATGTAATAAGCTCAATGGGAGGTTAATTACACTTTTACCCCTCCCTCTCACACTTCGTTTCACCACTGCTAAATAAGAGTAAGCTTTAATAAAATGTTCTTTCTACAATAAATGTGATACGTTATACAACAATATTAATCTGCGATTTTTGAAATAATAAATCCTTTAGATAAGTAATTTCTAACGTCAACACATTCTTATGTGGATATATTTAATACTAAGGATGACAATTTACTTAAAAGAATGCCAAGGGGAGACTTTTTACCTCAATAGTTAACATTTAAAGCAATTAAATTTATAACGGTTATAATATTATATTCCATCGTTTTTCATCACTTACCAATAAAAAAAAAAAAAAAAAAAAAAAACGTTAGGTGGGAGACGATTCGAGGCTTTTGGAAATCTTAAAGGGGTATAGACACAGGCGTTCCCAGACTTTTTTCCAGGGAGGGGGCAAACGTAATTAATAAAATAATGTACGATTAACTTTTATAAAATAAATTCTTCACTTTAATACATCAAAATTTCTATGTACATTTTTACCTACGATATGATAAGCGTGTGTTACGTCGTATATATTATAGTTGTATAACGTCTATGATTACTCGATTGTATGTGACAGACAAATCTATTTATTAAATTATCGATAAAAAGTACGGCATCAGTCAATTTTTTCAAAAACCTGTGAGTCCCAAAATATGTTCAACCACAGCTGAGAAATCACCACGTAGCATGTTATTATATAACTGCATAAGTTTCAAACTTAACTGGAAACCCAAGGGGGAGAAATGCCTCTCTTGTCCTCCCCTCGAGACGCCCATGAATATGGGGTAAAAGAGAAGTTCAAAAACACTGCTGCAGATCATATTGAATATTAAGTAGGTATTTTAAAATTGATATTTATTATGACTTATGAGTAGGTATACTTTGAAATAATTATTATATGAAAAATTAATCTTTTTTTCATTTTTCTATTTGTGTACATCATATGTTATAATAATATGTTTCAAATAGTAAATTATTTCTTGCTACTACTACTAGGTTATCGTGTTCATCAAAACTATGTACGAGTGCACGTTTATATAGGACTGCCGACAAAACAGTGTAATAATTAAATAATTATATTTTTACGCTTTCGTTCACAATATATTCGTTTGATTTGATAATTTTATGTAAAATTAACAGTTATAGCTTTCTTCTCGCTCAGTATGTGATAAACTTATAAAATGGAAGCAACTTTGGCTAAGAAATCCTTTGTATTGAATCTGTATTTAAATTTTTCACATAAGTTCATATTAGCTTTGAATCGGTTTTAGTAGCAACTTGTTTAAAAATGTTACAACATTATGTATATTCATGTCTAGTATGAGTATACCAATAAACATTTCACTGCAAAATTTGAATTACAGTCAAATTCAACTTGACATATTCGATGAACATATTTACACAATTTATTTATTTTTGATCTATAAAAAAAAATAAATTACATTATTTGAATCTTGTAGCGATCGAGTTCAAAAAATAAATCTACTACCTATAAAGAATTTAAGGTTTTTAAAATATGCTTTTTTTTATGAATGTATAGTGAATATTTTCTCATACTAAATCTGTTAAATATATAAAATTAAAAACAAGATAAATCAAATATCAAATTTATTAGAAAATTATTTGATTCATTTTTGTTTCCTATGAAACAAAAATCGAAATTAGTAAGTATATGGTAAAAATTTAAAAATTTTTTGTGTTATTATTTTAGAAAAATAAAAATAACAATTACTATAGATTCTGTGGAAAACAATTGTCACATTACATATTTTTAGTTTTTTCACTATTACACCACAAATTGTTAAATTTATAATAAATTAATAATATTAAATATAAGAACCAATTTTAAAAAATTAAAAAACAAAATTTAATATTTATTATTAAAAAAAAAAAAATTGTCATAATTTCATCATCACACTATCCCCTCCCCCCTTAATCAGTATCTTAATCATCCCTTAGGGGAACATCTCCCCTTACTCTGGTTTGGGAACCATTGACCTAAATGGAATCACGTCACACGTCTAAATGACCGTATCTAATTAACCTACACTGGAAATATTGGGTTATTAATACATTATTATACGTTAACAGGCAATTCCTACACTATGATAAAAACTCTTATTGAAGTTTAGTTAATGTCTAAATAAAAGTGCCTTGAATATCAAATATTGAAAACTTTATAATTTTTACAAATAAATATATTCCAATTCCTATGCTATTTCAAAACTATATTCAACTTAATACTTAAGATTTAAGAATTTGACCTATAATATATTTTTTGGTTTTGCATTCTCTAAAAATTTAAGCAAATTATAAGATGTTTTACTAACCTTCGTTCAGAAACTTACATCATTTTACAAGCAAATTACTAGTATAACATTTAATACCAAACTACTGTAGTTACAAAGCATACAATTTTACTCAATCATTTTAGGTTATATTTAAAAAGTCTATTTGATTAAAAAAAAAAAAAAAAATGTCTAATTGTTAGGTATATAGTTTACATCTGTCATGAGATACTTTTTTTAAGTAAATTAAACATTTTGAATCCCGACTATTTCGAACTGTTACACCTGCTGCTTGTAATAGTGTAACACGAATGAGTGATTTTAAATACCTACTAAAAACTGTAGAAATGGTATTTAAAATAAATCAATAAATAAATAAATGCTTAAAAAATTGGCAAGCCAAACACAAGCTAAATTTATTACTTTCGGTATTTTGTATGTGACATATATCACGAATTTTACGGTACCTATCTAACGGAATATAAACTATAGGGAGAATCAAAAGTTCCCACACTAGATATAACAGGTCAGAATCACTTATGGTTATGTATACATAAGTTCCTACATGAAAAAAAAAATGAATCTGTTCGTGATTACAAAAATATAACAATATATTATATTATATTATATACATATATATATATATATATCGTATATACAGTGACTTGACTGTCTATCGGGCATTCCTATTATCAATTAAAATTTTTGTTATCATCATACTAATACATTAAAAATAATTGAAGTTTTAAAAATATTTCAAACCAATACATATATTAAAATAACTCGAAAAGACCTTGAAAAATAAGTACAAAAAAAAAACAAAGAAAATCAAAATTATAATAATGAAAAACTATGATTTGAATTTTATAATAAAAGATTACCTATTCTTGTTTTTAGTATTTTGATAAAGACATTTATTACCAGATACATACACTGCATACTCAGACATACACTTATTATCGAGTACTTGTCTCAATGAAAAAAAATGACAAAAAAGAAAAAAACTCACACAACAATATAAAATATTATATATCAGTTGTTAAGTATAGCCCAACCGACAGTTATTATTGTATATTAATTAAAGCTCCATTCAAAATCGTTTTATTGAAGAAATGATTTATAGTTTCTTTAAAATTCAACACACCCATCAAGAATATTCCATCTGAGGAACGAGTAATACCTATGGTGCAATATATGTCGGGCTTTTTAAATTTTATACTTTTCCAACTCATTTTTGTCATTCTAAAAAATATCGGATTCAACACTTTGTCGATAACACATATCATTTTTGTCGTCTATAATTAACTGAAGCTCTGTTCAGAATAGTTTTATTGAAGGAATTATTCATGGTGTATGGCAAATATGAATTGGTGTAATTACAAAGTCCAGGCACTAACTAGTTAAAAAAAGTTAACAAAAGTTCAAAAGTTAATTTATAAATAGCACATATCAATAACCTAACCTATTTAATTTGAAAAAAATAATAGGATGATTTTGGTAATTCATCGATGTCTAACCATCCCAAATTAGTCTTTAAACATACATCTGATACGTTTTTTAATTAATTGTTAGGCATTTAATTAAACCTCATTTACATTTCATCAAAATGATCATTAACAAATAATAATATATGTAGCCGTTAATTTACCATTATAAATTAATTAGATACATAACATTACATACTTAAATTACACCAGATATGTTTATTTTCATTTTCATTAGTACAATAATAATGATTCATAAATAAAAAATGACCTAAATAATTCGTTCGTGAAGTGAATCACTTTATTTCACTGCGATATATATGTATTTTTAAATTTATATAAATTTGAATACGTGTAGGCTATTGCCGCTATTAGGTTGTTTGAAATGTTTTAAATAGCAGACGTTGGAGTGAAACAGTTTTAAATTAAACTTATTTGATACCAGACAACAGTTTATTTTTCCACCAAATATTCAAATGAAAATACAAATCTACGAAAAAATGTGATGAACATTAATACATGAAATAAATTGTTTGGTGTATTTATTTTTTGTAAATAGTAGGTACTAATGTTTAATATAACATAATAGCATTAATTGTGAATCTCTAAAACTTTGATAATGATACAAATAACGTACCTATACATCAGACCATTTATAAATAATTTTGATTAGAACAAATATTTTTGTAAAAATCTTCCTACATTTCGGAAAAAACTATTGAAAATTTCATAAAATTACCTTCTTAAAGTACGATTTTTACTGCATATTATATGGCATATTTGGTGACAAGTCAATACATCCCTACCATAATAATATCTCGGATGCAAATTTCCTCCAGTTAAAAATATATTTGAGTACCTGTATAGTACCTATATTTATATACCTATATAGTACCTATACTATCATTATTATTAGTTTAAGTTGTATAACCATTTAATAATTAAGTATTTATAAATTAAAAAGTATAAAAAGGGTACAGTTATTACCAGAGTATTTAATATATTAATGTATTTAACAATATGTTATTAAATTACCTTATGTTTTGGTCAAAATGAAACAATCTTTATCAGGTAAACCAAGTCTAAAGAAAAGAAAAATATGCAATTATTATATTGAAAAGCTGTTTAAAATAAAATTGTCAGTCAATACTACGAAAATGCATCATTGAAGTATTTCAGAGGAATTGACAAAAATCTTAAAGATCTTAATTTTATAAAAATAACTACTCAGTACTCAATTATGTCAAACAACATAAACATTTATATATAAAAATACATTAGTAATGATATTAACCTTCGATATTATTTTGTATGAGATATTCTATTAAAAAATATTTTTGACTAAAGATATTTTGAATCGAAGATATTATTAACTAGAGATATTTTGTGACTGAGATATTATGTCGGAGATATTTTGACCATCTATTTTGTGTTTCACCGAACCATCAAAAATATTAAGTCTGTTATTTATACTATTTTCAAAACAAAAGCTTATTGAAACAAAATTTTGGTCATACTTATAGCTGAATAAGAAACTTGAGAACTTGATCTTAATATCATGTAATCTGATCAGAAAACGCAACCGGTAAATACGCTTTAACTTAAAATATATTAATGAAGGCTTTGACGCGTAGTTAAACTATTTAATTATAGAAGTAAAACTTATCATATTTAATATAGTGTTAGGATTACAACTAAATACCCCTAATGTACATAAATCCACTACTAGATCTTTTTTGAATACTGGTCTACATATTTATAATAACTTACCTCATGAATTACGAGATTATTTAAAACCATGTAATATTAAAATTAAATTTAAAAAATTTGTTACTATATCAAGTTGCTGATCTTTCACCTATATTGTAAATTTCATAAATTCTTTCAATATTCTTTCTGAATTTTTATTTACACTTCAGTGTAAGATGCTAAATATTTCTTAAACAGTAATGTATTGGAGGAAATACAAGGGTATACGGCGTCGGACGTATACCCATTACATGGTTTTCGTTTATAGCATACACTTATTAAAAACTGTGAATAGGTACGCAGATATACGGGCTTATACATGCGTACTCGTATACGTAGAAAATAATAAAGCCAAAACTCAATATTTTAAATTTAGGATAAACATTTTTCAATACAAAAAACATTGATAATTTTGTGATAACTATAAATTATAGATTTTTAGCATTTTGGGGTATGTATCCAGTGGATAATTTTGTTGATATGGTACTTAAATGAGGTCATCAACAGTAGATCCTAAAAATAAGCAAAAAATTACCGAAAATTTATTTGAGTAATATCTACTAAAACAGTAAAACATGCTACCTAGAATCTAGGTTTTTATGATATCGATTTTATTTATTTAGTTGTAACTCCAAACACTATCTAGAAACTTGACATTTACCCCATTATCAACAATAATAATGTAATAGGTACAGAATCGAAGAAATTTTCTAAAAGGTTTGTCCACTTATGAGATTGATGCAGAAGTTTGCAAAGATCTTAGTTATTTTTTAATAAAGTATTTAATGTTACGAGATGAAAATTAAGTACAACCTTACTCACATATACTTCTAACGAGTGTATAGACCTGAAAAATCTTAAAAGTCGTTTTATTTATTTTATTAGCGTTTATGGTTAAAATTATTATGAAAATGATTTTAATTACGTAAACTAACTACTCGAAACCTTATGAAATATTAAATTTAAATTGTGCATAGTACTTTCTTATACCAAAACATTTCCCGCATGTTTCTATCTATATCACAATTTGTCTTATTGATCAATTTGTGAACTTTTTTTTACATGCATATAAATTTATACTAATCGCATAAAATATATGTTTAAATACCCAAAATACTATAGGTGATTGCTATTAGTTTTTAATAAAATTAGAATTTTTTAATGGAGTAAAATTTAAAAACACTAAAATACTGAAGTATATTATTTTATAAGCTTATAATACAATATAATAATGTAACTCGGTAAAATAAAATACTACATATACCTAATACCCGTTATGATGTATTTAAAGTTAGTATAAATGATGTTATACTATAATTAAGGTATTCTAAGCTCACAAAAAAATTGTTTTTCTGATAATAAATTCAGTACATATTTAGAAAATGTACGTATACCCTAGAATTTATTTACTAATACACCACTGCTCTTAAATCAAATTAATTAATTTGACTAGATATGTATAAGACTTATTTAATAAGACCTGTAAATTGTTACAGTTAAGATTCGTAGGCTCCCACACGAGATTGCTTAAGGAGATCCATTATACAATTTATTAATTTATCGTATTCAATAAATAATAATGATAATAATAAATTATAAATGTAACATGACATAAAAACAGTAAAAAATGTTTATTTAGCGAATGGGTAGGTTCCACTGAAATTTTCGGGTTGTGTACTGTCAAGCCGCATCCGATATCGTGCGGTTCGGACTTGGCAATACGTTTTTTAGTAATTCGAGTTTTTTTTCGGGTTAATCCTTTCACCGGTCGTGAACGGGAGCTGATTTAGTCGTCGAAATGTTTTTCCGGTCTTTGGCTGGTCCGCTCGCACTATTTAGGTGAATGGCGATAAAATCCCACCCTATTTTCAATCCGGCGTCATAACGGTGTACCTGCAGATTACAATTATCACGTCGCATACATTGCGGGTCAAGAAAGGAAAGGAGAACTTTGGAATTAGATATTATTATTAATAAATTATTTATTTATTCGTTCTCTCGCGGAATGAATCCGCACCGGAAGAGTAATAATCGCTATAATAATAATAATTGTACGACACAATTATATCTGCAGACACACACACACACACACAGACACACACAGACACATACACACATACACACACACACACACACACACACACACACACACACACACACACACACACACACACACACACACACACACACACACACACACACAAAAACACAAAAACA
>JAIPRM010011061.1:0-13222 GCA_025469315.1 Stegophylla sp. TES_Ste_2020
ATTGAGAAATTCAAAAAATGACCTCTTTAAAGTACAATCTAGAGGCGAATCCGGTTTCAAAAAGTTATTGATCGAAACTTTTGGACAAGTATTTCTATATGAAAAAGTGTTAACAGAAAAAAAAAAATAAACATCATTGTAAAAACACTAGCTTCTTCACTTTGTTCAGAATCTAAAATATTGTTACAAATTGAAAGTGAGGTCCAATTTGGCATTTGTCATTAAGCGTTTGATTGGCTCATTTTTTAAAATAGTTGGTGGAGGCGTGACTTATGTCTAATGGATCGTTGAGATTATTTTGAAACATAAGAGTGAGGTAAAGGTCAGACGAGTCAATTCTGCCATCAAATAGATCTCTAACAAACGCCTACGTTCTACGCTAAGGAAGAAAGACAAAGTAGTTCAGCGACAGTTGGGAGTAACCATGTGGAGGATACGGTATTTTGAGTTTATAACTACTAGAAAAACGCAAAAACTTACGCCGAACACGTTCGAGTTGTGAAGAGTCATTAGTAGGGCCCGGAAGTTCTTGCACTAAAAACTATCAAAATATGCATGCAAATATGCGCTTAAAATCACTAAAATATGCGTTAAATATGCATTTTTTTTAACGTTAATTTATTTTCGTGTTTGGTAAAAATAATAATTAAAAGATGGGAAAAACATGCACTTGGTTACTGAATGCTTTCACAAATAATAGTTCTTCGGATCTGTTATCAGAGTATTCGAGAATATGACAATTATGGTTTAAATTAAATTTAGCTAGAAGTATAACCAGCTCATCACCCATCAGGATATAATATAATATATACTAAATTATTGAAGTTGTTCATATAATTGTAAACAAGTTTTAATTTTATACTGGTGACGTTTTTATGAAGACATATTTTTGAACAAATATATTTTGAAATAAACTCAAAGTCCGACATTTTCATGAAATGTTAATAAAAAAATATATATATATATATATCACAAGTAAATTGCAATAAAATGCAATTTTATTTTAAAATATGCAAACTAAAATTTAATTTTTGAACTCGCTAGGTTGTGATTCAAATTTGTAGCTCATCCAGCAACTTTTTGATGCACTCAGTAAAAACATGCAAATGCATTAACATCCGGGCCCTAGTCATTAGCAGTATGAGGGTTCCATATTATAATGCAGCCATACTCAAGAATTGGTCTGACAAGAGCACAGAATAATATTTTTAGAGACGTACCAAGCTTAAAGTCCATCGCCAATCTCATAATAAAACATAAGTATTTTCTATATGTAATTTACGATCGAGATTGTGGCTAAACTTGAAACCTAGATCCAAAACATAATTATTAGGCTGACGTAAAATATTTATCTCTCCAATGCAATAGGAAAAAAACTATTGGAGATTTTCTTGCATGAAATGTAAAAATTTTCCATTTAGATAATCCTAATAAATGTGACCACTCAGAAAACCTATATTTTATATCGGTTTGTAACTTAAGACAATCATTTGCATGAAGAGTTTAATGTCATAATTATATTCATATCACGCGTTAGCGGATGAAAGCATAACAGACAGCGCCTGTACTCCATACGAATGTTGCATTATATTATTTTAATAGGGCCAGACGCGGAGCTCGATATTTTTTGTATAGCTCGACGTACGAATTCCAAAAATTCGCATAATATGTATATCGTGACACGTGCAACGCTTAAGTGTTTTGAAAACGGATTTTTCTACTGTATAATAGTATTATAGGTACCACCGACTTTGGACGGGTACCCGTAGGCTATACGTATATTAGTATTTTATACGCTACGAATAATATACGAAATGATAAATCAGAATTTTGATTTAACTAGTTTAAAATATTTTATACTAAACCCTGTGTCGATAACGATAATATCTCATTCATCCTCGTCTCAACTCTGGCACGTTAATCGTGTTCGAGTATTTTATAATTATTATTATTTCGATTCACGAAAATCGAACCCAATGATTGTATCGCGCGCGACGTGTCATTACAATAATTCTTGTATAGTTTTTTTTTTTGTTTTTATAATTTCAATTCGCATCGCCATTTAAAAATCGACAGCAAACCTGTTTGGCGACTACCAACAAACGTTTAACAAAACGATTTTTACTATGACTAAGGTAACGGAGGGTGGGGGGGCGTATATATGCTCTCGAGGGAATTTAAACGACAAATAATATTCTTATCCCGGACATATTATATTTAACCGAAAAACAAGTGTCACTGTGACCTCGGTGTAAACTCTGACAGCGATGAGGTTTTCTACGCGATCACATTCATTACATTCAACACACGTACGTGATTCACAATAATTTTTTTTGCAAATTTCTCGTGTAAACATCACTTGGTCTCTACGGGATTTCTGCTGGACTATAATATTACGTATACCTACTCGGTTTAAGCAAAACAACCGAAATGTAGGGTGATTGAGTGCTTTTATGACATAATGTAATACTAGGGGAGCTATTTCAGTTTTTCATGGTGGTTCTAAATTTAAATTGGCCACTTTTAAATGTTTAATATTACCATAAATATAAGGCCTAACATTTTTTTTTTTCAATAAAATTAATAATTATAAATATCTGATTAAAAAATACCTTTTATTTCAAAAATCTATATTGAAAAAAATACTATTTTCATTTTAAGTTACTTGCATTGATGATTAACTGGGTTTTATTGGTTTGGAAAACAATTCTACAGATTTTTATTATATGTAAATGTTTTCTGATTCTCAATTTTGAGTTAGACCTCTGAGAAGTAAAGTTGTCAAAATTTAAGAGAATTTTATGAAACCCAGGAATTATTAAAATTATTGGCTCTAATAACGGTAATGTCTCTTGATAAACTGGGATTTTTGGACCTGAGCTATCCGAACCAGGGGCGCACCCAAGAATTTTTTGGGTCAAGCATCTAAACAATTATTATTCATATAATCAGAGAACATCTATCCATTATTATGCCTGTCATTTATTGTATTAATCATAATAACCTAGCAATGGTATCAAAAAATTACTTTTTGAACTTTAAATCTGTATTCGCAATAGTAGTACAGTATAGTTATAATCTGGTAATATAAACTGGAATGAATTATATAATTTATAAAAAAACAGCAAGTATTATGGTGGCTTAAAATAAATTTAACGAATTATAAATGTTAAAATTAAAATATGCACACGCAACACACTACTTATTTAATATATTTAAATGGAAATAATATTATAACTTTATAACTCAGGTAACATTTATTTAGCCATTTAGGTATCTTATAATTATTAATGTTTTATTCTAATTTATCCGCTATCTATATATTATAAGAATCACTTGTCACAGTGGAAAAACTAAGCTTCGATCTCAACAGTTAATTATAATTTATATTAATTACAGTTCTAACTTGTAGAACTATAAGAATAAACCGTATTTTTTTGATTTGAAAATGTTGAGTCAGTAATCTAATAAATACATTATAGAAATTACAAAGATATATTTTAGCAAAGTGTACTGAAACACTTTTGTGTCGAAATTAATTTTTTTTTTTGGTGGGGGATGGGCTTAAGCTAGGTAGCCTCCCTTCTTGGATTTGCCTTAGTTCTGAGTAAACTATATGTATATCATAAAAATGTTGTGTATAGATTTTCTCGACTAGCTCAATAGTATTTTTCTTTTGTAGAAGGCAATCCCTGAGGATTTAACTGTTGATTTGAATCTACCACTTGGTGTCAGGCCCGTAGCCAGACCAAATTTTCAGGTGGGGCAAATCGATTTAAGAGGGGGAGGGGCATTATATATAAAAATAATATTTATGCAATTTTCAATTTATTTACACTGACATCTCATTAAATGAAAACAAAGGAATTTACAATAATACATTTATTTTAAGAATACGAAACGAATAATTCTAAATATTAAAAATAAAACTTAAATTAAAGTTTATTTAGATAGTTAAACGATGGACATAGGGGTTTCAAAAAGACTGAGAACTGCTAAAAAAAAAGACATACCTATCTCAAAAAGCTTTTCTAATATTTTTAATATTCTTAGAGGGGGCAAATATTAGGTTCAGGGAGGGCAACGCCCCCCCCCCTCTGGCCTCCCCCCAGTAGCTACGGGTCTGCTTGGTGAGATATAATATTATAATTTTATGTACATGTCGAGATATTGTTATAATAATATATTGACAGAGAAGTCGAATAATAATAATAATAATAATAATAATAATAATAATAGTAGTAGTAACAGTCTCGTGTAAGTACGAAGACGCGACGTTTTGGCCGAGATTCGTGTGAAACACGTCCACTCCGGACTGACGGGCAATTATATAAGTGGACTTACATATTTTTATTTCGGGCATTAGCTGGCGCGTCGTGTGCAGCCCCCGCCGCCGTCGTTGTAGTTTTCTTATCGTCCGCTGCATCTGACAGGCGGTCGGCCGCCCGTGTCAGGTGTAGTGCACCGTATATTCTATATTATACACATATCTACTATCATTATAATACACATTTAATAATACACACGCACATAATATTATTATACACATATAATATTATATATTATGGTAAATACAATATGTACAGGGTGATCTCTATCAAGAGTGCTCACATCATTTTTGATCCTAAAATGCACCGATTTGAATTTTTCGCACGTTCATATTATATAAGTCATTGGCGATATCACTTAACTAAAAATCACATTTTTTTCCCAAGAGAAACGCAAAATTAATTGATTAATTATGTATATATTTATATAATACGTATATAGGGCCCGGATTTAAATGCACTAAAAATCCTTGAAAAATGCTCTAAAAAACAATAAAAATGCACTTAAAAAATGTATTTTCCCTTGAAAATGCCCTTTTTATAGCAATTACAGAGAGATTTAAACTATTATTAAGGAAAAAACCAAAAAACATGGATGATAATATTTTTAATTAGCTAAATTTAAATTATTGACTTGTATAATGTACAGATATTATAGATTAAAATTGAAGGGCTACCGTTCAAATATGCATTAAAACGAATAATAAGACTGAAAAATGCTGAAATATGTCCTAAAAATGAAAAAATATCGAAATATGCAAAATAATTCAAAATAAAAGTTTTAGTTTTGAGGTCTCTGTCACATGAAACAAATTTTGTAGTTGGAAAGCATTTCTTGAGATTATTAAAAAAAGTGTAGTGATAATGTTTTAGAAAACTTGAACTTCAAAAATATCACGCTGACAGAAATTAACAAAAAAAGTGTGTACTTCGCTCGTCGGGATGTTTTTCGCACGTCAGGTGGGATTCTCTTGACGGGTGTATTGAATTGTAAAGAAAAGATAAATCATTGCTTCAATAAAACCATTCTGAACGAAGTTTCATTTAATACACATTAATAATATTATTAGTTTTGAAGAATTAAACTTAAATGTTGAACTATAAATTATTTTGATACACACAACATTTATGAAAAACGAAAATTGATTTTCATATACTCGCATACACCCAATGAATACTCCATAAATAATTTCAAATTAATATAAAATATAAACATCATGATAAAATAAAATAAAGTGGCTCTAACATTTAGATTTCGTATTTCTATACGAAAAAGGGTTTTCAGAAAAAAAAAAAAAATGAAAAAAATAAAAAAATAAACATCAAATTGAAATCACTTCGTTCAGAATGTAAAAGTTATAGACAGATACTTTGCATCATACGTGTATTTTGCTTCTTATACAAGGTACTGATGGGTGGGGGTGTATAATATTTTTGGTGGTCTATTTTTAAGATTGGTTCACAAGACTCAAGAAAATGTAATATTTTTGAAATGTTTTTAGCACCATTTGTCAAATATACGTAAAACATGAGTAAGTTCAAAGAGTGCATAACATTTTCTGTTTATAATAACACGAATTTTAAATTTTATAAAAAATAAAAATAAAATAAACATCATTGTAAAACAGTTTTTATTCAGAGATGCACAGATTTGTTAGTGTTTGAAATTGACCGTTTTATATGGGAAAAATTTAAATTATGCAAGTATTATTTAGGGCCAAAAATAGACTGAAATGGTTAAAAATTCACCCTCTATGTGTACACACGCGCACACACACACACACACACACACACACACACACACACACACAGACACACAGACACATACTGATCCGTGGGATTATTATTACTGTGGCACTGCTTCATACACTGCGCATACTTATATCTTACTCGAAGCATATTATTAATTATTATACTTCACGCCGACTCCGTGTATTTTTGTGCAAAACACCGAACAGGGTACATTGTGTGTGCGCGTGCGGTGTGTCTAAACACACTATACACCGACACACGACAAGTATTTGCCTAAAACACACGCCGCCGTCACAGCTGTTGTATATAATATGTATATGTATGCACAGAGTCGGTCACGCAAGCCGCCGTTGCAATGTCACTGACTGTCGCACACGATAATCTTTCCGACAAAAATGCAATAGAAAATTAAAAAGGATTATTAAAAATGAAAGGTTTGAAAAAAAAAATAAAAAATCATAATAATAACACCCCTCTGAGAAAATTAAAAACCACTCTGATCGGCACGTGCAAGTTATATTTTCGAGTGTATTAAACCTGTGTAAAAATGTTAAATATATATATATATACAGCACGAGACTCTCTTGGCATTTTTGAAGTGTGCCACCATTCACAGGGGTTGCTTATAACACTAGACAGGTAATTAAAAATACATTGTGTTAATTATGTTTCTGTAAAGCAGTATAAAAAAATGTTGATTATTTGCATAGAAAGACAAAAATTGCTAAGGTCAGTCCTGGTTAGGTGAATGTACGATTGTATAAAATATGAAATAATATGCACTAACAACAAAATAAATAGTTAAATCATTCAAAAATACGTTATTTAAAATATAATTTAAATGTATAAAATAAGAATAAGAATATTTTGGTTTTGGTTTTTGGGGGTGCTAATTTTTAATCTGGAAGGTTCTTAAGTCACCCTAGCATGCCCTAGTTGTGCCTTTGACCTTGAAAGGTATAATCTTTTTTTTGCTAACTCGGTCGTATGTACAATGTGTATGTTTGGGCTCCAGTTCTAATGGTATACAAATGTAGGTTAGGTTAGTGTGGTGAGGCAAATAACTTTTATTTTATCACTACATTACGGCCAATTGCAGTTTCTTTTCCTTTCCACTATTATCCTTCCAAATAAATCGTAAGTAAATACTTATATCTGTCCTGTTAGAACTTTATAAATGATGTTTGGTATAAATGAATACAATTGACTCAACTTTGTGTTAGAAAGCTAATATTATACTTTTTTGAGATCCTGGGCCCAGATTTTTAGTAGATCCCAAGAATATATATATATTTTTTTTTTCATGAAAACGGTATTTTTTTAAAACAACGTTATTAGATTCTGAACGAAGTGGAGAAACTAGTGTTTTTACAATGATGTTTATTTCTTTTTTTTTTCTGTGTACAACTTTTCGTATAGAAATACTTGTTCAAAAGTTTCGATCAGCAACTTTTTGAAACCGGACTTGTCTCTAGATGGTACTTTAAAGAGGTCAATTTTTGAATTTCTCAATTCTTCAATTTTTTTTTTCGAATAAACTACCCAAAATTTGACAAAAACGACTCGGTAACTATCATTTTTTGATCCGAACTATGTTGTGAAAAATAAAAAAACATAGATAGAAAATAATATAAGAAAGATTTTGGCACAAGAAAATGTTTTGTAAGTTTTTATGTACTTTATGCGAAATGCGTTCATGATGTCGAGAGTACGATGTACAACGAATACGGACATGTAATTATACAAATAATTTGTGAAATATCGCGTATGTTAAGATTTATCTCGAAGACATTAAAAAAATGTGTTTGTGCGCATAATAGTAGTGATAAATGTGAACGCCTCGATCGCCCGCGCTTGTTGTTCGTCGTCGTCGTCGCTTTTCGTCCGTAGTGTTACACGTCCTATCGTTATGCGCGACTGACGAAAACAGTATAAACGTTAAGTGGTACTTCGTGTAAATTAATCACGTTTCACGTGATCACTGTACACACACACAGACACACACAGGTACTAGCGGAGCGTTTATTTATTTTTTTTTTACCTGCATTTGTATACTAACCGCGCAAACCAGTTTCGTGGAAAAAAAAAAAAAAGGATGATAATAAAATTCAAAAAGCCACAACAAAACGATGAATACGACGGACACCACGTACACCCACCTAAAGATGGCGTATAAATATTACAATATTATACATACATATATAAGGGTGACCATACGTCCTGTTTTATACAGGATTGTCCTTTATTTCGGCTCTGTGTCCTGTTGTCCTGACAAACTTCTTTCAGGACGCTATTTGTCCCGTAATTTCAAGTCTATCCCATATTAATCCCGTTTTTCGAGACTTACTGTTGATTCATAATTTTTGAAATTTTTGAAATGAAATTATATTGAATAAAATAATGTAAGAATCTAGAAATCTTTTGGATACCATTAGATCAATTATAATCGTAAAATGAATTAATAAGTTTTTTTTTTTGAAAGTAAAGTATACAATATGCATGTATAAAGGATTTGAAGAAATTAAAAAAAAATATATCAATTTAGTTTCATTATGTTATTTTATGTTTTTCAAAATAATGTTTTTATGTGTTTAAATTTAATCTATAATAGGTAGTTTAAAAATTACACTTTTGTCACGATTCAAAAATATAATTGCATATATGTAATAAATACTTATTTATTTAAAAATATTATGAAAAATATTTTTGTTATGTATTTTATTTTCTTAAATATGGTCACCCTAATATATATATATAAATGTAATTGTAATATGCAGTAAAAAACGGTTCTATGGTAATGCCAAGTATAACCTGTGAATTTGCAAATTTTCTACAAATTACTTTTACTGTAAAGTAGTAAAGTATATAATATCACTTACGGATCGCTCCAAGGGTTAACTAACTAGTCTTATTCATTTCGTAATCGTGTTATATTATATTAGGTATCGTAAAACGATTAACTTCGGCCGCGAAGAAAATTAACCGAATTTTATTACTACAGTAATATTGTGTAGTCATTATATTTATATGCATTACCATTAAACACTTTATGAGTTCAAGTCAATTTATGAACCGGCTCCCTTTTTATGAATAATAAATGAGTGAACCGCCAAAGTCGCATTTCTGTATTAACCATGATAGCCATGCACTAATTTTCCAATTCATAGGCCTGACACAATTTTAAAAATTCTGTCCCTCCTCCTCCTCTAATCGCTTATCTATAATAATTTACTTCAATATTATTTATTATAACAATTTATGCACAACATATTTTCAAAAGTGCAGGTACGATTTTTGTAGTGGACCGTTTTTACGATTAACTTATTAACTTAACCGTGCAATAGAATTGTATATTATTTTAAATTTTAATGCGAAGACTTCATGGTGGAATTTATTGGATAATTTATTTCTTATGTTTAAGATATATAGAAAATTTTCAGAATGAAAAATGATTTTTGCGAATGAGTTTTTGAATCATAAAATGATGAAATATTAGATTAAAAAAAATGTAATATTAAAAAATATTACGTATTATTTCGTAATTTTATGAATCAAAAAATCATTCGCAAAAATTATTTTTCATTCTGAGCAAAGAATTATAAGTAACAATTTTTTCGGATATAGTAAAACTTATCCAAAAGTTTTGTTCGCAGCATATTATTCCACTTCAATGTTTAAAGTGGTAATTTTTCAAAACTCTGAATAATTTTTCCAATCATAAGAAAAATCTTTCGGAAATTCAGGTACCACATGAGAAAATTTTACCAATGATTTATTTTGGGATTTGGATTTTCTAAATATTAAACATAAGAAATAAAATTTCCAATAAATTCCACTCTGAAGTTATTATTTAATATAGCAGAAATATTTTTCAATTTGTTGTTTTTAGTGCCAGAAACTACTGAGTTGAATGAGTCGTGGTTTTTATTTTATTTCGTAGACACTTTTCCAAAGATTATTTTTAGTTTTAAATTTTAAGAATGCATCAATTATTGCAATATTATATATATATATATATTTCAGTATCGTTAGTAATAATACGTATGAGTATGTTTATTTTAAGTTTCCAGGTTTCTATGTCCAGAAATAAAAATTATATGAAATAAAAACGAGAAATTTTCAATATTTTCAAAATTCTTTACTTAGCTCAAATCGAGTAAAATATTTTAATATTTTTATAATTTTTGTAAAGTGTGCGCATGACTGTTTTCAGTAATTGGCAAAAGCTTCCAGTTCCCAGCTCTATTGTTGTTGAAGTAAAGTTAAAAAATTAAAATCAAATTTATGAAAGTCCAGAACTATTTTTTTTGTCAATTTTCCGGTAGTTTCCCAAACGCTTAGAAAAACCATTGAGACTTTTGAAAAATTACTCCGCAAATGTACCCCATCTAGATGCAGACTTACGATTCGAAAAATCGTCTCCATACAACCTAAAACTAATGTTTAGTATTGAATTTTTGCTACGGGGAAATTGTTGGGCTGAGGCCGGTAGAAAAATTATTTTCCGGTTTGTTTTGAAAAAATTTGTCCGACCCTGAGCCCGGTGACAACGTTCCGTCATTTTCCAACGTATATAATTATTTTTAATATGGCACAACGTATTACGAAACAAACCTTTCTTTCATTACGAATCGACAACCAAACAATTACATGTTATAGTAAAACCACGACGAGTATCTTGGCGTCACTCTCTCAACTTCGGACATGACTCTAAAAAAGCCGGACATACTTCGCACGACGGGTGTTCTTCGCACGACGGGTGGGATTCTCTTGACGGGTGTATTGCATTTTAAAGAAACGATATGGCTACATTTTGTGTGACCATTATTTTTTGGAACTAACCCGCGATAGTCTCGTCGCGCGATCGGACAAACAGGTTTCCCCCGATACGAATGTTTGACGTGTGCATTAAAAAAAAATAAATAAATAAAAAAATAATACGTACGGGAAAAAATGTGTTTTTAAACTCGTCTCGGCGCGATATTATACTATATACCTGTAATGTATATAGGTATGCGACTAGTGTACGCGCCGCCACCGGACTGTAGAAATCATACGGGAAGAAAAAATAAAAAATGAAAAAATAATATTTATGTATATGTGTGTGTGTGTGTGCGTGTTAGTCATGCGCTTGTATATAATATGGCCTGGGAACTCGGGTATCCGTGTGTGTGTGTGTGTGTGTGTGTGTGTGTGTGTCATTCGCGTCGCGCTGACCAAAAGACTTCTTCGGACAGTTCAAGATAAGGTTGAATGGGAGTGAGAGAAGTCGCCGTCGCGGTTCTTCGATGACGATGCAGGAGGCGTACGAGAGAATAACATGTTGAGACAAACACACACACATGTATTACATATTATGAGAAGGTATATAAAAAGTCACGTGTGTGCGTGTGTATAGAGTATAATATAAATACTATAAATCTGGATTTATTGACGCTGCCGTTTGGTCGGCTGCTGCTGTTGCGGTATATTTTTACGTAACAATAACATACCTATATATTTAATAAAAAAAAATATATAAAATCCCATATAATGTACTCACTGTCAGCGTCGATTACAGGCGCCACGTTTCAAACGCGGCGCGCGCCGACGACTAATATTATAATACAGACAATATTTCAAAACCACGTGTATTATACATAATATTATTACAATATTAACGTGCGTCCGTACGCGTATGAGATATGAGATACGATACCGTTGTACGAGCTTCAAGTGTAAAGTGATCCGACGTGGTATTCACCCATACACCGCATCCGCACGTCACCCAAGACGCGGTGCGATTTCAATTTTGGGTCCTAACCGTGGCTACTCGTTTTATGTGTGTGTGTGTGTGTGTGTGTATTATATTCTATGCAGTGGAAATCTTTCATATTCGCGATAGTTTTAGGATAAACAGAAAGAAATCAATGAGCTTAAAAGAATTGGAAAAAAATTGAAAGACACCCTGCTATGCACGCATAAATATAAAATAGATTTGTCGAGTATAAAATTCAAAATTTAAAAAAAAATCAGTGACGTAGCTACACTATAGGAATAATCGAGATAGTTCCTCATCAGGACACAACATTTTTTTAATTTAATTTTCAACTGTGGTGAAAAGCAATGAATTTTGTGTATTTTATTAAAAAGGGTAACCTTTAAAAGCTACTACATTTCAAAATAGTAAAAATATTCATAAGAATCCAATAATCTTAACTTTAGTGTTCTGATCCAGGAGCAATGAAAATTGTAAACGAGTTTTGAAAATCCTATCCAAAATATTGAACTTATTAAAAGTTTCAAACTTTTTAAGCCTTAAAAATTCCCATGACTTAATGTCTTAATAGTTAATTTAAAATTTTCAGTATCTTCTGAAAATATCACCATATAAGATTCTGTTTATCTCTTCCAAAAAAACAAAACCATTGGGTATTACAGAACAATATTTGTGACGTAAATTCAAATTTCTATTATGGGCGAAAATTTGAATTTCGCCTCGAGTGTATTAGAGTTTAAGATTACAGTAATAATTGGTGTATATATATGATAAATACTAAGAACTAGATACTACGAAATAATAAAAATGGTTATTGCAAAATATATAATATTTTATCTACTCATGAATCCCGAAATTTGTTCAAATTTTTTTTTCGATTCAGGTTCTGTTCTATTAGAAATATCAAAGTTCGAAATACCACTGTAATAATAGCTGTAATAAATGTCATGCTATTGTAATTTATTTATTTAATAATATACGCCATACAGCTTTTAAATATAATTTTTAAATGGCAGTAGAATTTTAAGTAATGTTTACAATTAAAAAGGACAAAGTTAACAATATTTGAATAATTGACAAAAATGAAGAAGAAAATAACAATTTATAAAAATTTATAAAAAAGAGAAGGAGGGGTCCAAGTTTGCTATTCGCATGCAGCGAAGAAGTGATTGGTTAACCGAATAATTTGTATGAGACGTTTGGGATATGGAAAGGATATTTGTATACTTTTATATTTCTAGGTATGATTTTGTTAAGTTGGTTTCAAATAATTACTTTAAAAAGTAGTGAACCAGCAACCTAATCTAAACAGTGCTAACAAAAGTTAGTAAAAAAAAAAAAAAATGAATTACGACAGGAATAAAATTATTGTAATTATTATCAT
>JAIPRM010011062.1:0-13222 GCA_025469315.1 Stegophylla sp. TES_Ste_2020
AAAATGACCTCTCTAAAGTACAATCTAGAGGCGAATCCGGTTTCAAAAAGTTATTGATCGAAACTTTTGGACAAGTATTTCTATACGAAAAAGTGTTAACAGAAAAAAAAATAAATAAATAAATAAACATCATTGTAAAAACACTAGCTTCTTCACTTTGTTCAGAATCTAAAATAAAATAAACTATATTATAAATACACAGTGTGTGCATATAATAAGTTGGCTTTGAAATACATATTATTCTATAAACACTTTAATACGTTATTTTCATATTTTAATTTAGATTAAATATCAAACTCGGTCATTTATCGTCGTCTATCGGCGTGTATAGATTTTTGCCTTTATTTAGATAGAAAAAAGAAGTGTCGTTTAATAAACCTAATCTCAGCTACACTTCTCGGCGGTGCCATTCATCACAAGACGTACATAAAACGATCCGCGTTAGTCGCATCGCACGCGACGTGTCAATAATTCTAATAATAAACGTCGTCGTCTCTCCGGCGGCGGCAAAATATTCAATACTTTTTTTCAAGTGCAATTCACAGCGTTTATACTCGTCGTACACATTCATACGTATAATATTTAAACATAAATTGACTGCAGACTCGAGGCACACGTCGTTTCCACGAGACGTTCGTAACGAATAACCTATCGCAAACATACTCCTCGCTCATTGGTCGAGAATAGGGTTGGAAATGTTTTTTGCGTTGTTTTTTCGATCAAATCGATTGTTTTATGATTCTGAACGAAGTGAAGAAGCTAGTGTTTTTACTATGATGTTTTTTTTTTCCGTGTACAACTTTTCGTATGGAAATACTCGTCCAAAAGTTTCGATCAATAACTTTTTGAATTTCGGATTTGCCTCTTGATTGTACTCTAAAGAGGTCATTTTTTTTTTTTTTTTTATTCGAAAAGACTACCGAGAATTTGACGAAAACGCCTCGGAAACCATCATTTTTTTGATCCGAACTACATGAAAATTTAAACATAGATAGAAAATAATATAATATAAAAATGATTTTGGCGCGAGAAAGTTTTGAAAATGTAAAAAAAAAATTTTTGACATTTTTCTAATATTCCTTTTTTATATTATTAACTTCCCTCGTGTTCAGAATCGTTTTATCGAAGAAATTTGTTTTATCGTTTCTTTAAAATTCAATACACCCGTCAAGAGAATCCCACCCGTCGTGCTAAGTGTGTCCGGCTTTTTTATTGCCAAATAATAATCAAAATTAATCGGCAATAAGTCTAGGGCGCGCGGATATTGTTGCATTTGTAACTTTTCCTCTACCATTCCAATTTAAATTTGATAAGTAAGTTTCAAATACGTTTCGTGTGATTACGATTTCAAATCCAAAAGTTTTAAGAGCAATTTTTTTTGGAATTTTTTCAATTTTATTGCAATTTCGTTGATTTTACTCATTCTTATACAACTATTTTTAGCTATTATCGAAATTCGTATAGATAAGATCAATAATTATAAAGATTTCGACTTCAGCCAATTTAGTATTTATTCACACTCGGAACAACGAACTTTTGGCCGGGACGCGATTTCAAAATTAGAAAATCGAGCACTTCCGATATTTGAAGCCATTGGAATGTATAATTAAAAATGTTCAAAATAAATTGGTCAATATAATATTTTGTGTGTAATTGGAAAATCGAGAAAGTTTTTGAAAAGAACACTGAATTTGAAAACCGTTATCAAAATCGCATGATATAGATTATTCACTTGACAAGGAAAATCTTTCGACAGCTGTGTTCATTTAACGAGATGTCGGTGAAAAATAAATTAAAAATCGCATGATATATATATAAATATTGTTTTTATATATAATGCTCCCCCCCCCCCCATTAAAATTGGTTAGCCCCGCATGAAAATTTGGTCCGGCTATAAGGGCATGGGTGGCAAAATAAAATAGCGTGTGATTAACGTGTGTACATACACATTATGTAAAACACACATTCGTATAAATATATGATTTGAAACTGTTTTTGGCGTTTCGGTCTGTGGCAGCAGCCGCCGCCGCCACGCATATATCCGCCCCGGAAAACGGTAGGAAAATCCGAATAATCCTATTCCGACGACAAACGTGTGACGATCACGCGCTCGTCATTCGAACGGATTATCAATTTGTTTCGCGTTGCATTATCTACACTAATACGTCGGACGGTCCGGGTTTAATGTGTGAGGAACGCGTCCGTGAAAATCACATCGAATAGTTGGTGAAATGGAGGGGGGAGGGGGTTGAAGGGGTCGACTTTACGTCGCGTGGACAATAGATATATGTGTATAATGCGTTTGGCGCTCGAAAATTTGAGATTTCCCGAAATCCATCGTCGTAATTTATTAATCCCTTTCGTGTTTTGTATTTTCGATCCTAAAAATCACAGGTTATCAAAACACCTTTTCACACTAATCTCTAAAATAATAAATAAAAACGTCCGACGTACGCATGTCCCTCCCCTGGAAAATTTCAAAAACCATGTTTAATGAGTTTTCTGTGACAACGTCGAATACGTAATTCGAATAAGATACCGGTATAAGAATATTACCGGATTTATCGAAATTGCCACCATTTTGTAGACTCAAAAAATCATATTCGTTGAACTGTTGCCTATCTTCTAATTCAAAGAGTATATATTATCACGAACAAAAGGTATTTTGAATTAGTAAAACTTACTATTCGAGTATTCAAATTTCTAAATATAAATTCATAGACTAACCTATCGGAATTATTGAGAATAGAGAAAATGAAATGAACGAGAAAAATCTACCAACTATTTCAAAAGCTCAACATAAGAACATTTACAAAAGAAAACAAATATAGTGGGCAGGACACTTGTAGAGAAAATAGAAATAATAGTGTCTGTAAACAAGTATACCAATCAGTGAAATCAACGTTAGTCGCCCAAGTTGAGCTGATAAAGGTTGCACAAAGAACTTAGCTATGTTCATTGTTCTTAGTTATTTAAGTAGTATAATTTCAAAGCAAAAGTAATTTTTAATTTTTTTTTATTACGTGATTCGTTTGATCGACCAACGCAATCAATAGAAAAAAAATATGATCTGTACTCACAAAACTTGAGGGGAGAAGGGACATTAACCGATGACGGATTATTGCTAAAACTGGTGGTAAATACAAAAACATAAAAATTTATGAAAATTTGCACCCCCCCTCCCCCATGAAATTCACTCAATGGGCGCCCTTGGACATACGTCGCAGTTCGCACCGAGGTTTTTCTCACTCCTCGGGTATGGGATGCTTTTGATAGGTGTATTGGAATTTCAAAGAAACAAACGATAAATAATTAAAATGATTCTGAGTGGAGCTTCGGATCGTTCGAGTCGGTTTGATTTGAAAATTATAAAATGTTTGATTAAATAAATCAATAATTAAACTTTTTCCATTCCTTATCCATTGTTGAGAATCGTTAAACTAGACTGATGAACTGAACACTAAAATAGATTATAATAATAATATGTAATTTGAAATGTTTTCGATTCATTTTCGGGTACCACTGTTTAGTGATAACATGTATAAGTGAGGAATTCGCTCCGCCGCGGCCATGTTCATTTCACGAGTGCATTTAAATATTGAAAACGATCCAAAATTTGTTTTGAAAAAAAAAAAAAACATCCCGAAATTCGATCGTTTTAATATCGAATAAATAAATATTAATAAATGGCGACATTGCGCAGAAACCAATGCGCTAAACGTGTTCATTATTATTTACGTATTCGTTGTCCAATTCAAGAACCGGATAGGTTTTCAGTCTGTTTTTTAGTGAGTTCTTCTTTTAACTCTACGATACCGAATATCTAGGGCTCGGAATTCTATACGCATTTGCATATATTTTGTAATGAAAAACAAATACAATAAGTATACAAATCGTTACGAATTTTTTTTTTGTGGTGTCTGTATTTGAAATTTAAAAGATTTCGTCACATTTCTATAAATGCATACATTTAAAATTTAAACGTTTCTACATAACGCACATTTTATATGTTTTTTAATTATTTACACGAAAAATAAAATGTTCATATATGCGTAAAAAAAAAAAAAAATAACAATAAAATAAACATTATTAATTCTAATAGACCAAAAATACCATTAAACTTCAATTATAATATATTGATATTGTATAATATCCACCGTCGATTTTTATGAACTATATTGTAATCAACTGTATTTAGTTTTTTTATTGACAGAATATTATAAACTGATGGAATTCAAAGACTAAAACCACTATTAGCACGAGTAAAGTAGATTAACGTTTAAAAAAATTATATTGCGTAATGTAGTTAAATGTTCAACACATTAATTTCATAAAAAAAAAAAGAAAAAAAGAGATTATTTTAACGGCAACCCTAAAATTTTCCACTGACATTATGCCCGAGCGCGGTGTCAACGAAAACCGCCGGACATACATTTAACGAGTGGAAAACCCTTCGGTATTTTTTTTTTTTAATTTACTAATTTGTATCCCTACGCTCCCACCACTTTATAATAACGTCCCTTAATTAATATTCTCTGTTCGAGGTACCATTTATGGTTTTTGTTTATTTTCACGAGGTCTCGACCTTGACATAATTTCTACGGATCGAGGTTACACCATACAAAACGACTTTGAAAAATGTACATTTTTTCAACCCCCAGAGCCCCAACGGAATTAATCGTATCTACTAAAAAAGAAATTAAGTTTATTTGTCAATAACATAATGATGTGTTTTATATTTGTCTCCAGCATTCAACAAAAGGTTCACTCGTATACCGTTTTATTTCTGAATGCAATCGATAGTGAACAATTTTTGAAAACAAATTGCTCGTGTTCAATTTCATTTCTAAAATTATATGCTCGAATTAAAAAAAAAAAAAAAAAAAAATGATATTTTTTACGGAACGACATCATACTTTACAAACGCGTTTCATTCGTCTTGAAATAAACGCTAAGTGTTATTTTTACGATTAATTCTAAGTATAACGTCACTAAAAATTGCGCGTGGAAAATTATTCTATTTCCATCGCGTTTTTCTTTTTCGTTTTGAGTTCTCTCGAATTCAATTGTCGACAATTTCAAATTCGTTTCCACGATGATTTATGTCCGGTAAATATTTTACCGCAAAAGTAGTTAACACTTTGAACGAAAAATCCGGAAATCGTATTAAAACTTTAAGAGAAATAAATAATATTGTACAAACCACTTACCCTCGAAATTCGCGTGTTGAAATGATAAAATAAGTCAACCGCTGCCCCACACTCTGCAGTATCAGCTGAAACACTAATGAACACTTTAAAAATAAAAGCATTTCGACAGAACGAAAAAGCTAAAGATTTAGAAAACGCTACGCGTTCAATGCCAACTTATTTGCGCCCCTAGGCTAGATTGCCAATTCCGTTGGGAAATAGATGTTCGAGTCCTTTGTTTCGAGAGTAAAATATCGTTTATTATTTTCAACTATAAAAATGCCCTCAATATCAAATTAGTACACAATGAAATTTAATGTCAATTACTAATTATGTTTAAATTATTGTTTTTAATTCACATATATATATATATATATATATATTACTGATCGTATAAAAACCATCCGTATTTCATCGCAATGTCCATTTATTATTATTTTTTTTTTTTTTGCAATAACCCAACTGTGAAATTAAATATTTAAATTATTTATACGATTATTATCGTCGACACGTAAAGAGAATCCTTAGGAAACCTTAGGAAGGGTCGGGGTATCCAACGCCTTGAACAATTAAAAGGCGAAAGAGGGGATTAATAAATTATTATAATATTGATAAAAATGATCTCATCCCGCACATCAATTCTCATATTTTATATGAGGTGATTGTTGTTTTTGAAAACAAGATTGGACTTGGACATATTCCTATAGTATACCAAAACACTTATGGGTCACTAATGATAAGAAATCGTACAAAAATATTCGTTATAATAATATTATCAAATAATATTTTGTTATCATCAAAACAATTTGACGTGAATTGGATAACAATCATGCAAATACGATTTGTAATAATAATAATAATAATAATAATAATCCTAATAAATGACAAATTTAAATATTTATCCAGACAAACAATTTTTATGACTCAAAATATTCATATCGGTCACTTGTAGGGCTAATATTATATTCGAAGCAAATAACGAGATTTTCCCCCAATATGTATTTCGTTTATATATTGTATACCTCACCACTCGCCCAATCACTAATTTCACATTTAGTAAAACTTATCAGTTTATAATATTTATGGGTGATTGGCAATCATACCGATCCATCATATACTTTTTGACACGTTTTATTTTGTTTTACTATATAACGCAGTATTATTTCACCCTGCGCGTATACTTAATACTATTTCAGGAGAACTTTTTTCACATCGAATACCGCCGATCGCATTTAACACGGTGAATATATCATACAAGTTTGGGAAAAATATCTCAATTTCAAACAATTGACTTACCTTTGAGTGCCATTGACGCATAATATATTATGCGTTTTCGCTTTTTAAA
The DNA here is from genome assembly GCA_025469315.1 of Stegophylla sp. TES_Ste_2020. NCBI lineage: Eukaryota > Metazoa > Arthropoda > Insecta > Hemiptera > Aphididae > Stegophylla > Stegophylla sp. TES_Ste_2020. The sequence continues at coordinate 6,535 of JAIPRM010011062.1, forward strand.
AATTTGAAATCGGTTCTAATCAAAATACTGTGTCGACAACATAGATTATAAATTCAAATACGAATCCAATGACGTTGTTCCGAGCAAAATAATCGGACGAATATCAAAGAAGTTATTAAGTGAATTATATTTTCTATGTTACTGCTAGTGGTTACCAAAATATGTTTTGTTTATCACAACATGACATTGTTATTTATCATATTCCGTTATTCTTTATCTGTATTATTATTGTATTATTTGTATATATTATAATTACTTGTCTAAAAAGTTTCGATCAGTAACTTTTTGAAACCGCATTTGCCTCTAGATTGTACTCTAAAGAGGTCATTTTTTTTTTTTTTTTTGAAAAAAACTACCCAAAATTTGACAAAAACCACTCGGAAACCATAATTTTTTCGATCCGAACTATATGAAAATTTATACAACATAGAAAGAAAATAATACGAGAAAGATTTTGGCGCGAGAAAATTTTGGAAATGTGAAAACTAACATTTATTTTTCTCATTTATTTCTTATATTATTAACTTTCTTCGTTCAGAATCGTTTTATTGAAGAAATTATTTATCGTTTCTTTTGAAATTCAATGCACCCGTCAAGAGAATCTCACCCGACGTGCGAAGTACACCCATCGTGCGAAGTACACATTTTTTTTTTTTTTTTTACAATAAGTACTAATTACTTACCCTTTTATCAATCGATTTATTAATTAGAGTAGAGTAAGTTTTAGTTGGAAATTAACGAGTTCATCCTTTTTTTATATGGTTATCCTTTGTCCGAGGTCGTTCAGTTTGTGAGGACCAAAAGCCGGTTGAAAAAAATACGGAAATCGTTATAAACACACACACAACACAAGTGTATAATAAACGTACACACACGCCAAACACACATACACTACACACACACGCTCGCGCAACTCTATTTTTGACGTTTTACGACGATATCGCTTGCACTCGACTTGTATAATAGTACTCTCGCACTTTTCGTTTTATACAACCTCCTACAAGAGTATGTGTACAATGTACGTCATGTTCTGTTTTGAACAGATTTCACAGGTCCTGCAGGACATATCGAAAATCGTGCGACGTCGCGGTTTTTTTATTTCTTAGATGCACAGACACAACATAATAATATGGGTTATATGAAATGTACGAAATCAACCGTGGCTCTCAACCGGTGTTCCGCGTGAACTCGGGCGGTAAGTAATTCCTTTTTGAGTTCCTTAAAAAGTACCGTCAAGAGTCAAATCGTAACTAAAATAATAAAATGGTCGAAACTTTTTCGGACGAAAAGTTATTCGCAGAAAATAAAAAGTGTCGTCATATTTCAAAAAAAAAAAAACAATCGTGTTTCTCGTTTCTCCACTTAAAAATAATCGAAAATGCACAATTCGATCGTCTTCATTTTTACTTCGAGACAGATATCGCAGCAGGGGTAAATCTTCACGCGGAACACCCTGTATATATATATATATATATATATATATATATATTATAACATAACAATACTACACACTCCTGTCTGGTACGTGTAGAAAACATCATCGCAAAAGGAACGCGTTGTCTTCGTGTGTATATTTGCGAGCCGACATGCGATTTATCGCGCTCGCAGATGGATTTTCAGCGCCATTACGTTTTATGTTTAATTGAAACTCGTGTGTCGCGTGACGATGTCTAATGTGTACTACTCATTGTGTGTTGTATTTGTGTAAAATAAGAATGTGTGTAACACACACACACACATTAATAGCGCATAACATATTTCGTGTAGGACAGTGATTCCCAACCTTCTGTTACTCAATTCGACTCCCTTTGACTCCCGAAAATCTCACACCGCCCCCCCCACCCCTCGTATAAATTTTTAATCAACTTATTACACCATTTTGTTTTTATTTTTCGTCTCGTCATGGTCATAAATATAATTACTTAATAGACTTTCAAAAAACAACTGATAAATCTTGTTTATTTATTTATTATTTTTTTTTTTGCTGTAAAAAAGAAACATTATATTCAACACGACTAAATAATGTTTACTTATAAAATAATTAAAATACCTCCTAAACATAATATTTTCAATTTGTAATTGTACTAAAAATACTTATGTGACTAATGAATGCGTTGAAGTTGAAATTTTCTCTTTAATAAAATTGTTCCTCCTGGCCAAATGGATATAATACATATCCAAAAATGTAATCCTGTATAATATTACATTTAGCGTCATCGTTAGTAAAAACTGATAAACTTTTTTTTTTTTTCTTGCCAGTTATAAATCTAAAATGGAATATAATTTACATCGCCCCCTTTAGCGCCTCCTTCAGTAGTAAAACGCCCCCCTCGATATTAAAAACGCCCACAAGGGGGCGGTAGCGCCCACGTTGGGAACCACTGGTGTAGGACAAACACATGTTTATTTATTTTTATCAAAATTTTCGACTACTAGTATTGTGTGTGTTCGCGGAGGCGTGTTCGTGAAAATCGCTTGCATCCCGTTATTCCTTCCATATAAAATATATATAATAATACACTTAAACCTGTGCGAATTAAGGGATGTTTCCTTTTGAAGGGATGTTTTCTGATGTTTTCTTTTACCGTCGGTAACGAGCACGTACGATATTCTCCCCGTTTTATTTATTCCTCCCCCGCCTTCGAAAAATATTTACAATTACTTATTTTATGAGGTACAAATTGTATACAAAATACAAATTGTTAAACTTTATTATTGTTAATTGAATTTTTTGGTCACCTCCCGAAAACGGGTTTCAAAGAACTTTTGTTGAGTATAGTGGACACTTTGTTTAAGTGAATTTATAACACTTTGGGTATGCCACTTTATCAATTAGAAAATATTATTATATTAGAGAATATTAATTTTTAACATTAAATTATTATTATTATTATTTTTTTTTTTTTTATAGTGGTATAGGTCGTTGAATTCAGAAAAAAATAAAATTTGTAAAGATTTTAAATAATCGAAAATCCTATGTTAAAATTTATTGTTTAAAACGTTAAATGTGTGTACCGGAAATATACGTACTACAGAACAGGAAAAAATTATTAATACTGAATTAATTTATTTAAAGTGGTCATAAAAAATCGACAGAACCCATTTTTCATAAAAATGAAAAAAAAAAAAAAAGCGAGTAAGACGAAATAAAATATGCATATTTTGTAATTAAAAATTAAAAATATCTTGAAATAATAATAAAAAAAAAAAATTAGTTGTTTATTGTAATAATTTTTTTTTTTTCCCAGTTACGTTCAAACTTTAAAAGCGTTTCAAAATAATTCTTCAAGCCGATCTTTATGAATCTTTGGAAACACATAAAAATACTCTTTAAAAATTGTGTATTGTGCAAAAACGTTGATCGTTTCTAGTGATATTTTACAATTTACGGAAACACAAATAATTTTTTCGAAGTTCGCACGTTGAACGCTTATTGAAAAAATTGTCTGACAAAAAAATCTTCTTTGTAATTAGAAAAATTTTGCAAAAGTCAAAAAAAAAAATTTTAGCGACTAATACTTTTTCAAAGCTATTTTGCCCATAAGTGGAAATTTAAAAGGGAGCGTCAAGTTTGCGTTGCACAGTTTTCGACTAAAAGCGAAAATGTAAAATTTCTCGCAGTAAAATTTTTGCAATTCCAAAGCGAAAACTAATATACGCATTATTATTTTAGACACGAATACCACAAATTTGTTCGTTTAAAAAAATGTAATGAATGTTGGTAGACATGTATTGTGCTTGGAGAGCCAAGGGTGCAATCTAAGTTTTTTTTTTTTTTCAATTGAGTCTTTCAAATTTTAGTCTGGCAATTTAATCATACAAGTAGAAAAAAAAAAAATCAGTTTTACTTTTAAATCGCCTGCTTAAATAGCTCTAACCGGGTTTACTTAGAAAATAAATATACTTTCTTCCTACCCCCTCCTCAATTGGTTCCCTTCTGGAAAGCTATTGTAAAATCCAAAAAAAAAAAACATCCGTCTTCATTTTATAATAAAACAAAAAATATGTCTTCTGGCAAGTGAAAAGTGGAGGAGCGAAGAGGTAAAAGGCACACGGCCTATTCTATTTTTTGAAGAAACGAAATCAGAGTTACTACAAAGGGTAGCCTTTTATCGCAACATATTAATCTATATTTATGTACTTTAGAGAAAAACAACAATATTTTTGTTTTTCAACCGTACAGCGACGACGAGACGTAAACAACAACGTGTAGTAAACAGTCAAACAATATTATTATATTAGACTTCTGTTACGGTATGCGCACGCCATATTATAATAAGCGATAAGTTTTTAATTAAATTCGCAGCAGAGTTATAACAAAATATAATAATAATAATAATAATAATAATATGTAACTGTCGTTTAATTTTCAACGGTTATGTCATAATTATTGTTTGATTTGCGGTGGTGAACAATAAAAACGATTAAAACATAACAACGCCAGTAATAAATCGTGTTAAATCGCGGTACAAGTCGTTGTAAAATATAATATTACAAATCGTAGACATCATTAGGAAATGTCGCGTTTTGCTTTCAACTCGCCGGACGGATATTGTTTTTTGTTTTTTTTTTTCTAACGACCGGAGTCCGGGAAAACAACAAAAACGATTCGGGTAATCTCATACGTGCGTGCAACTGAAGCTGGTGGTGGTGGTGGTGGTCGTGGTGGTCGTCGTGGTCGTTGTGAAATTAATCGTAACTGTGTTGGAGGAAGGGGGGAGGGGAAACAAGTGGGCTGCGAATATAAGAATAAAATCATCGGCGAGCAGTGCTCTCGTTTCTCGTCTCGCGTGAACGATCACTTGCCATGTGCAATTCTGCGGATCTCGAGAGCACGACCCCCCCCCACTCCTGGTGGTAATAATTCGAAAACGTATGCTCTCTCACGTCTCGTGTGCGATTAGCAGAGAGTGTTCATTAAAGAAGTGCTACTTTAGTAGTAAATCATTTTTGGTAGTCCGTACGACGGGCATAATATGTAAACTCCCCTAAATTTAGATAAATTCCCCTAAAAATAAAAATTCTTATCTTTTTTTTTTTTTTTTTTCCCCCGTTATCAAATAGTAAACTCCCCCAAAAATTATTTTGTTACCCTATTACTTTTATGTAAACTCCCCTAAAGTGATTTTGCTACTGTATTACTTCTGAGTACATTCAACTAAAAACGTATTCGATTATTATCAGAAGTTATAGCCATTGTTATTTTATATTATAGTTATTATAATATAAGATCTAATAAGTGTTTAAAATCCATAATTGCTTATCAAATCTAACAACCAGAAAATTGTATTACAATTAGATGTGGACATTTAATATAGTGTAATGTTAATATTTATACAATAATATCATATCATAATATTATAAGCATTGGTATCAGCATTGAACACCTATTTTAATAATTTATCAAAATTCGATTTTAATTCCACAAGAAAAATCGATCATTATGTTAAAGTAACACTACTTGTCAAGTCAAACGCTAGTTGTTACTTTGGAATTGATAAAAATCAAATAGCTTTTTTAGGGGAGTTTACATATCATGAACACTACAGAAGCAAAATAATTTTAGGGGAGTTTGTATATATAAATACCATGTAACAAAATAATTTTTAGGGGAGTTTACTATCAGGAGAATTTACAAGTTTACTATCTCCCCTCGTAAATGCGTGAACACAAATCCCACAGATCAATGATGAAACCAAAGGGGGTGTTTTGGGTGTCTGGACACCCCCCCCCCCCTTGAACCATATTTATGAAAATTTTATTCAATGAGTATTGAAAAAAAGAAATCCTTTTAACTATACAATACATAATTATTATAACCTCTATTAATTCAGAAATATATCATAGTTAAAATAAACAAAATATTTAAACATTGATCGATAGTTTATGATCGATTATTTAACATTAGATTATCAATAAGAGTTAGAACATCCGTTTCAAATCATAATTTGGTAATAATTTATTATGATATAATAGAAAACAAGAAACAAAATATCTATTCAGAACAATAAGTATATTGTTGTTATTAAAGTCTATTCAAATTATCGGTATCGATCTACCGACTATCTACAATGTAGGTAGCTGGTGACTATTTTATTTTAAAGTCACCTGTTACATGTTTAAGCTGAAAAATCCTTTTTAATTTTTATGGAAACTTAAAATATGATTTAAAATATTGTCGAATATTCGATGTAAAATTGTATTCATCTACTACGAATAACGTTATACAAAATATTAACTCAAAGAAAAGGCTTTGTTGCACGAAATTTCTATTCAATGAATTCTTGTAAAATGTCCATTAACAATGATTATAATTTTATAATTAAATAATTACAGTAGAAATTTGGACACCCTCCTTGAAAAATTATTCCTAGTCGCGCCACTGACACAGATAATTATTATTAGGGCTGTGAATTTAATGCACTAAAAAAACCCCTAAAAAAAATGCACTATGAAATATGCACTTAAAATGCGAAAAATGCAATATAAAATGCCAAAAATTATGATATAAAATGCACTTAAAATAGTTTTTAATTTAATTTTTATATTTATATTGATATTATAGGAAATTATACATTACTACATTAGTAGATTAAATTTTACATGCATAAAAATATGTTTATTGAATGAAAAAAAAAAAAAAAAAAAATTAAAATTGTTGGTTGTATTTTAATTTTGTATAATGTTA
>JAIPRM010011063.1:0-13221 GCA_025469315.1 Stegophylla sp. TES_Ste_2020
AAGTTATGTGTTGCGGCCTAGTGGTAATGGAACCGGCCTAGTGCGCGACAGCACCAGGCTCGATTCCAGCCCGGCACTCGGAATTTTTGCATTTTTTTTTTCTTATATTATTAACTTCCTTCGTTCAAAATCGTTTTACTGAAGAAATGATTTATCGTTTCTTTAAAATTTAATACGCCCGTCAAGAGAATACAACCCATCGTGCGAAGTACACCTATCGTGCGAAGTATGTCCGCTTTTTTTTTTTATAACCCTTGTAAGTTAGTATATTGACGGAATTCATTAGTTTTACATAAAATTACACATTTAAACGCATATAAAAACGCATATAGGTAATAGTCCAACCGATCCTTATGAAACTTGGCACATAGATGGAGAATTATTACATTGCGAATATTTATGTGTAAGAAAATTTTTCAAGGACGAATAATTAATAATGATTATTTTAATTATTTAAAAATGTATAAAAAAATAACTAGAAATATTAAATACTATAGCTCAAAATAAACATGGATTACATTATTACTAATAAAAAATTTTGAATATGACTGGATATTTGAAAAAATTTAGTGAATTTTATTTGATGAACATATTATTGGAAAAAAAATTAATTTTATAAATGGTTCAAAACTCAAGGATTCTCATAAAAATACCAAAGTGCCAATACTGAATATCGAAAGGTTGACAATTTATTAATTTTTAAAAATAAATTTTAATTTCATTTTCATTTTTATAAAGACATTTATCACCTCATGCACACACCAGCACGCATACAAATATCGAATATCCATCATTATTGAATAACATGGCCAACTATTTATATTATATAGTATTTTGAAGCATTCGCTCAGAATTGTTTTGTTGAAGAAATTATTTATCGTTTCTTTAAAATTAAATACACCCATCAAGAGTTTCACATCCAAGGTGCGAATAATACCAGTCGTGAGCAGAATCCCCATAATGCGAAGTATGTCCAGATTTTATATAATGTTAATTTTATAAAAATTTTTATGGTGATAAAAAATAACACCAAAAATATTCAGGTGAAAGAAAATTTGTAATATATGAACATTTTTTGTATCACAATTTATACCTAATATTTTTTTCCTGTTCTCAGTTGGTAGTGGTATGTAAAATATTTTTTTTTGCAATATTAATAAACTTCATAATTTTTAATTAAAATTTCAGATTCTGAACAGAGTGAAGAATTTTGTGTTTTTACAAAGATGTTTATTTTTTATATTCTGAACGTAGTGAAAAAGGTTATTATTTTACAGTGATGTTTATTTATTTATTTTTTTCTCTGTCTATAAACACTTTTTCGTATAGAAATACTTGTCCGAAAGTTTCAATCAATATCTCTATAGAATCCAAATCACATCCAGATGGTACTTTCAAGAGGTAATTTTTTCAATTTCTCAATACTTCTTCCTGAAATGGGGAAAATCTGTCGAAAAAATGACAAAAAACATAATATATGCAATTACCAGAATTTCCGTAAAATTAAAAATTGCTTTTTTAACATAACTTCAAAAATAATGAAGCTAGGGACTTGAAACTTTCACCAACACCTACGTACTAAGTTTCAAAAAGAAAGGTTAATCAAATTTTCTGTCATATACAGTAACGTGTGTAATTTTAGGTAAAACTAACGATTTTCGTCAAAATGCTAACATCAAATGGATATAAAGAAAAAAGTTGACTTACGATTTTCATAACTTTTTTTAGGTCAATAAAACATAAATATGATTGAGATCACATTTAAATTTCAAGTCTTAATATCAAGCATTAAAAATTTTATTACATAAAAACTAACAAAAATGTAACAATTCCAAAATTTTCAAAATGCTATATCTATTCAAAACTGATTAAATGTTTTTGAAATTTTTTTGAAGTTTTTTCGTGACCATTTTTAGTAATTGATAATAGCCGTTTTTTGTTAGTTTTTCGACAGATTTTTCTTTTTTTTAGATAAAGTATTAAAAAATATGAAAAAATACCTCTTTAAAGTAGGTACCACCTGGATGTGATTTCGAATCTTTAAAGTTACTGATCGAAACTTTTGGATAAATATTTCTTTACAAAAAAATGGTACTAGATGGAGAAAAAAATAAGAAAATCATAAACATCATTGTAAATTCATAAGCTTCTTCGCTCCGCTCAAAATCTAAAAGAAAAAATGAAAACATAAGCATCATTGTAAAAACACTTGCTTCTTCGCTTCACTCAGAATCTAAAATAACAAAAACGAAAAAAAGATAAGGTTAAGGTAAACGATAAATTTTACCTTTTCTTAAAACAAAGAAATTAAATATTCAGAAAAATCTTTTCTAGGAAAATCAAGAAACTAATAGGTATTTGAAAATCAAACTGACGAAGATGTATAGAAAATATATTAACAGAAAATGTGTTTTATTCGTTGCTATGAATGCCTGATAAATCAAGAATTTACGGGAAAGAAAACTAGCAAACACTAAACTTCATTAAATGTTGGTTTAATGGTTTTATATACCTTACTAACAAATCCACCAAGTCATATTCAAGGGGTGAAGAAAACCTATGGTGCGAAGTATGTTCGTCTTTTCATAATTATGTACAATAAAATACAATTTTTTTTTTTTTAAGTGAGTGTGTAAAATTTGGGGTAGTTTGTATAGGCTACTTCTAATTCACTAAAAATTTTTGTACAGTATTGGGCGGAAAAATACTTTTATCCCTAAGCGGAAGTTTAGGTTAACGCAGTGCTACCTATCTATTTATTTATTTCCAAACGTTTAAACGCTTAAAGAGTTTTTTCAATTATTCAAGCATACTTATTATTATTAAAATACAGTGGCGTTCTCAGAATATTTCAATGGAGGGGGATGGAAAATTTTTTTAGAAAATAAGTAACAGTGGTTTCACTTCACAACTCTAATAATATAATATTGAATATTAATATAATAATTATATATCATCAAGTCATATTTATTGTAATTTTTATTAAAATTGTAAACATTTTTTAATGACAATGACGTTAATGACAAATCCAAATTAAACTATAGATTTTTCTGAATTCTTATCAGTTGAATCAAGTACATCTCCAAGATCAATAAACATGATAAATTTCCAAAATTTTCATATGCTGTACTTAACTCAAAATTGATTAAATATTTTTGAAATTTCGAAGGAAAATTTTTGTGACCATTTTTATGGTTGGTGAAGGTTTTAAGTTTTTTGCCGCATTATTTTTGAAGTTATGTTAAGAAGCAATTTTAAATTTTACGAAAAATTTTGGTGATTGCATAATTTTCCGTTTTTTCGACAGATTTACCACGATTGTGAAAAAATTATTGAGAAATTTTAAAAATCAACTCTATAAAGCACTATTTGAGTATGATTTCAGATCTATTTACTGACCGAAATTTTTGGACAAGTATTTCTATACGAAAAAGTGTTTACAGATAGAGAAAAAGAAAAGAAAAAATAAACATCATTGTAAAATTATAAGCTTTTTTGCTTTATTCAGAATCTAAAATTTCATCTTAGGAGGAGATCTATTCCCAGGGGTGGTCAGTATTTAAAATACATGTATTTCAAATACGTATTTCAAATACGATTATATCTTCTATTTATTATTAACTGAGTATTCTTCTAAAGAACTCTGTATCTTGTATTTAAATATTATTTTTATTTAATGTATTTAGTATTCAGTATTTTGGAAAATAAAATAATTCAAGTAGATACTAAATACTTTTTACACTGGCCAATTAATAATTAACCGAGAAAAAATAATTCAGTGTTCATACTAGTGACTATGTTATTCTTAAAAGAAAATTATATTGTACTTATCTTTACTACTATTAATAATAATTATTGTAGTAATGAATGTTTTGAATTTATATTGTTTGATGACACAGTATGCATACAGCAAGGATTTTCGTTTATGGTACTGTACTGTATAGATATACGCTACCTATAATTAATTTTTTTTCTAATGTATTTTGTATTTCCTCGGAGATAATTCATGTATTTTGTATTTTATTTTTACTTATAGAAATCAAATTTATATTGTATCTTGTATTTATTCGATGTAAATTAAAGTATTTAGTATTTAGTATTTAAATATAATATTAAAAGTATTTTGCCCATCCCTGTGACTATCCCCCATATCCCCCCCCCGTGAGAACGCCCATGTTAATTTAATATTGATTAAATTTGAATGTATAAGATGTAAACTATAAGCAGTTTATAAATCAACTGAAGGATACCAAATAGTTTTAATGTTTTTTGTTGAGTTTAAATACAAACATATGTGTAATCAACTATTTTTTTCATAGTATATATAATTCAATAGTATGCTAGTATGGTGTTAACTACATCAAATATGAAATATGTAGGTAAATACTTTTAACTATAGTCTTTAGCAATTAGCAGATATCACCTACCGATGGTTTGTGGACCACTAGTGGTTCGAGAGTAAATTTTGGTGGTCCAGAGAAAAAGTGAACATTACTTTTATTTTTTTGATCTTCCATCAGGTGTGGTATTGTTTTATCATAATTTATAATGTACATATAACAATTATGAATTTCGTACTACGATAGTTTAAAAGCCCAATTTCTGTGCTCCTAATCATGATCAAGTTTTCGGCTGCACATTAAAAATGAAAAAATTGATTGACAAGAGAAAATAAATTTGAAATGGATTTTTAATATGTTCACTAGTTCACATGTGTACAAGAAAATATGTTCATCTCTTACAGTTATCAAAATTCTGTACCAATTTTGTTTTGAAATAAGTACCAATCCATAAACTTATTTTAAACAAGCTGCAAAAACAGATATCACGTTTAAAATGAATTGTTAATTCGTAAAATATAAGTTTCAGTTATTTTGTTATATTTGAACTATTCATATAGTTACAGTTTGTTATAAATTAAAAACTTGAAATTGTTATGATAACATAAGCATGTGTAATTTTGTAATACATTTTAATACAAAGAAGGATCATTTCATACCAATAAAATAAAAATTTTCGGATCACTATTTTTATTAAAAAAAATTTATAAGAATAAGTGTGATAAGTATGTTAAGTGGTTTGTGGAATAAATAAATTTGTGCTAAGTATATTAAATGGTCCGTGATATCCAAATGTTGGCAATCGTTACTCTATAGAGCAGTGGTTCTCAACCTTTTATATACTGCGACACTAATTTAAATCCATAAAAATGGCGACACACTTAATTCAATTATTGTATTTTTGAAAAATAACAATTATTATCTATGTAAATTATTATACCTATACGTGTTAACATTTTTTTAAAAAAAGAATCGGATTTACTTAACATCATAGATATTATTCGATTCTTGGATGGGGCAATTTTTTCGGGTGTACGGGAGAGAAGGACCACTCGGTATAAGGTCCGAGAACTTACAAAAAATTTATCACCTCAACTTTATGTGGGTAGGCAACCAAACTACTTTTTACCCCTTAAGGTGCCACAATACCACCTAACATGCGACCACACGTCGCCGTGCATTTACTTATCGTATCGCCTCATTTTAATGTGATGCCGAAGTAATTTTGCGGCCGCGCGAACATTGAGAGTATTGAAATTTAAAGAAACAATAAATTATTTCTTCAATGAAACGATTTTGTGTAAATCTTCTGTTTATTCGATTCAATTTTACTTGAAAATTACAACATTTGTTTTTGTAACAAAAATTATTTATTTTTTACCCATCCAGTTTTATTATTCCATTATTAACTGAAAGTGAGAAAAGAAAAAAAAAATTGATGAGAAAAAAGTGTTTTTACTCATATTATTGTCTATCAGGTATCAATCCAAATACAGATGGTATGCAGGGCCGATTTTACTTATTTGAAAGGAATAATTTAGTCAGTCGGCAATTTAGAAATTATGTGGAATGTAGTCGGAAAAATTGGCAAAAAGACCTTTTTTTTCTTATTTAAATGTTTTGAAACAGTATTTGTACAGTTTTCCTCCCACTATTATTTCTTAGCTCCAGCCCAGATGATATGTAATGTAGTTCAAATCAAATCAAATAGTATTGATTACATTTTTATTTGGTTACGATAACTTGTTTTATTATGGTTAAAGCAACTAGAGTACACAGTTATAATTACCATAATAATTCAAACAAAACTACAAGTAAAATAATACGAATAATGCAATCAAACAAATTTATTATTAAAATAGAAACTAAATAATGTTATCAACCTGTTAAAAATATCGGTGAAGTTATTGTTTATTTAGTACTGAATGAGTTAACATTTATTTTTCAGGCCAAAATAACGTACCAATAGAATTTACCTACATATTTTTCTCAGATCATAAAATCGTATGTCAATGTTATTTAAATATTATAAATCAGATTTTAAAATTTACTTTCTGAATATTTGTGTAATTTATTTACATGCACCTAATGCAGACTGTCATATTTTATTTCAGTTGAACAAATAATAATCAATAGAAATTAAATTATATACGAAACCGTAAATATTGTATCAGGGGGTCAAAGAACTCATAAATAATTTACAAATATTGTAATAAAAATATCATAAATACCTTTAAACAATAATTGTGTATACTTTAAATAAAAAATAGAATTGATTATATACTATAAATGTTTTATTTCAATACGTACACAAAGTGGTTAACCAAATAGAGAAAACACTTATAAAACTATATCAAATTGGCGTGATCATCTTATGAAATATCTTTGTATATTATTATACTTTATATGTAATTTCTTTTTCATGAAATTAATACATTTCCATTAAAATTATTCATATTTATTACTATTTATTACTAGGTACGGTAACTAGTATTAATACACATTTTTACGAAAACAGTGGTGTTTTACGGGAGGGGTCCATGGGGTCCGGGACCCTCCCATTGACCCTAATGATATCTTTTATCTAATAATATAAGATTTTAAATATTGTTTTTATTATTATTATTACACTTTCGTAGAATGAGTTGTCCAAAAGTTTCACACAGCAAACTTTTAGATCAGAAATAAGCTCTAGTTGATATTTTAGAGAGGGAATTTATGAAATTCTCAATAGTTGTTTCAAAATAAAGAAAAAATCTCAAATTTGAGTACAAATACTTAAAATGTTAAAATGTCATAAACTCGATCTGCATGAAATATAATTTAGTAATTTGATACTTTTAAAACTATATAATTTAAATATTCACTCTTTTTTACAATAGTGTTGTAATAACCCCTAAAAAATATTTTTAAACAATTTTTATCACTTTTGAGATTAATAGAACATTTTGGAAATATCTCATTTAACATTTTTGTCTAATACAATTCGAAATGTTTGATGTTATGAGGTGAAAATTTCATAAAACTTACCTTGGGTACATATTATCTTATTTATGATATAATTGTTGGGATTTGGCAGCACGCCTAACAAGCCTTCAAACATCTATATAAAACTGTTAATTTTGGCGTAAAACAACAATTTTTTTTAATGAAAATATAATTAAATTTTTTAAATAAAATTAATTTAAGTTGTGCTCAATCATTTTTTTTTAGAAATTGATTTCTACTATGTTTTTCTACCAGTGGCAAAATTTTCTAAAACTCAATGAATTTATTTGTTTAAGCTTATTTCTAAAATCAGATTTTGTATTATTAATGTTGTAAAATAATTTTATTTTCAATTGTATATTATGTTATCAAAAATAATTAATAATGAACTTCAATAATGTTTATTTTCATGAAATGTAATTATTAATATAATTTTTATTGTCGTCTTAAGTCTTGAGACTTATAATGTGTTGTTGGGAATAGTAGGAGAGAAAGCTTTGTGTTGGGAAAATTTTTGGACCCCTCTCATGAAAAATTCCTAAATACGCCACTGTACGAAAAGGCTACAACATAATACGTATAGTATATATTAATTCCAAGTTACATGTTTAAATATCAATAGGCAAAAAAAAGGAGATTAAAAGTACGTAGTAGGTACTATAATTTACCTGATATGAAAATTGTTCTTCGCGTAACATCTTTTTGATAATTTTTTTAATACTTTTCACTTTTTTTTTATTGGTTTTTCTCAGTTTATGGCCACATACTTTCCATAGCATACAAAATATTTCAATTGAATCTTCAGTTGCTGAATTTAAGAGTAGTTGTAACAAATCAAATGCTAAATTCGTATCGGCCTATTTTAACATTTTTTAATCACAAAGTTTTAGGTTACCTGCATTGTGAAAAATGATAAAAAATTATTAATAATAACTTACAACATTATGATTAGTCAAATGAGCAATAAAATCCACTGATGATAAGGATTCAAATTGATCGTTTTGTTTAAATGCATTTTTAAACTTAAGAATGAGTCTTATTAATAGTAGTTCTCCGATTTCTTTGTGCTAAAACAATGCATATTTATTCTCATTAGTACATTTTAAAAGGAATTTTAAACTAACAAAAAACAACTGCTTACGTGATGGTTAATAACAGAAACCAACAAAGCAAAATGTTCATTTTGATTTGAATATAAATTATCATTCATAATTAATTGACAAAACATTCCTCTACCACGATAAACATTAAGCTGTAGAAATTTCTTACAAATTGTCCAGATATCACATTCTGAATTAACCTTTTTCAACAGCTTATAAATAGACAGTTGTAATATTCTCCAGGAAGTCCTTTGATAAACGTCACTGAAATGATCAAAAATGATTAATTAAACTTAAAAATAGAATTATTATTTACATCGCAATTTGTTTTATATCGTAAATAATTTGTGCCGATGTAGCCGGGATAATTTACCGCGTAATATTTTACCCCCTTCGGTAAATTATCCCTATTGAAATTTTACCCCGCCCCCCCCCCCGGAAAGTATTCATTTGTGAAATTTTACCGAGACTTATAAATATACACTGAAATAAAATTAAACTTATGAAATTTTACCCCAGGTAAAAATCACCAGCGAATATATAACTCGTAAAATTTCACTAGTGAATATTTACCTCCCCTTAACTTTAGACAGTAAGCCGAGGGTTAATATCGCTTCGAATCGAGCGCAAAGCGCGAGTGTTGCGACACGAGTTTGTAAAGCAAGCAAGGGGGTTATATGAAGTGAGCAAAGCGCGAATGGAGCTGTGGATCGAAGTTACGCTCAACGTCATAATAGTGTGAAGTGACGGAGCCGAAGGTATATTTACTCTCCCGCAAACTATACTCAGTGAAGTTTTACAGTGGTTTAGAATTACCCCTCCTCCCGGGGGTAATATTTTATACATTAGAATAACTGGTGAAATTTTAAGGGAGGGGGGGGTAAATTTCACGTCGGTAAATAATTCTGACTACACCGGGTTTACACTAGAGTACTAGACCGACAAAACAGAAAACAAAGACAAAATAATAACTCCTTATTTCTTAACTCATCGTTTACACCAAAAGACAAAGTGGACATGTACAAGCGCTAACATCTTTTTTTACTGTGTTTTTTAAAGTGATCGAAATAAAAATCTCCGAAAAAAAAACCCAGAAGATGAACCCTGAAAAAAATTCGCCATAGTTGGGAAAAAAACCCCAATTATTTTCTTCTTATACATTGTGATGATAAAAAAATTATAAGTAAATACCAACTGCGTTTTTTTTTTTTTTTTTGTAGATTTACACCTACTCGTATATTAGTATCAAAATATGGGTAGGTACATTATTTTATATTTTACTCGAAAATATCTATTAAACATTTTTTTGAGAAGGGAGAGGGCGGATGACTGGGAAATTGTGATGATTGGGGGCGGCAAAAGTTTAAATACGGTCCTGTATATACATAATTGTAAAAACCACTTGTGACAAATGATCGATACTAAATATATTTCATTTTTGCATCGTATTATACTTTTATAACCAGTGGCGTGCCCAGGAATTTCTGATGGGAGGGGATGTAATATGGAAGTGGAGTGAGAAATAAATCCAGGACGAAAAATTATATACCCAGTCGTAGGTACATTTATGGGGAATTATCCCCCCACGACCATTGAAAACCCCCTAGATTTTGGAAAGTGGGATAAAATTGAGGAAGAAGGGCAAAATCAATCAAATAAACATATTTTCTCCCTTAAATTTTTTATCCTAATTACGCCAATATGCCCAGTGAATTTTAATTAGAATAAAAATATTGTTTTCTGGCTACACTCGAAATAAATCTTTTTAAACTTTTTCGTGTCATTATCCTATGAATATTTTTTTCAATTAAAAAAAAAAAAATTACATTTTTACCGACTACAAGTTATTATTTTATTTATTTTATGGTATTTAATATAATGTTGTTTAAACTACAAAATACTTTAAAAGATTTTTTTTTTTTTACACACAATAAAGCTAAATAGACAGATAAATGTCTTTTATTAATTTTTATTAGGTACATAATATTAAATTTGGTATAAATACTTAAAACTATTTTTTTTTTATAGGTACAGTTCATACGCAAAATAACCACAGTTGTAAACTTTTAAATATATCTACAAGTTACAACCATAGAACAGACTACTTTAATTATTTTATCATTCCATTTTAAAATTCATAATCAATCATAAACATAATAATTCATATTGATTTCCTATCTCATTTTTCATAAATATACTAAATATTTCCAACTATTAGTTTACAGGTACTTTTAAATTTTATATATGTTTCTAATTTTATAACAAAAAAATGCAATGGGGAGGGATATAACCCCTAACCTCCCCCCCTGCGCACGCCACTGTTTATAACTTATATTATCCTAACTATTATTATTATTATTGTTATTATTATCTTGCGAAATGTCTGAATGTTGCCCTAGATCGATCTGACTGTATTTTAAGTTGTAACGAGTTAGTCTTTGGTGACATCGGCGTTTAGCATTTGAACAGCGGGAGTTTAAGACTATAATCACCCTACGTCAAATTTGTACCACGACCAGTTGACTGTACCCCAAAGTTATAGAGTAAGAAAATTCTATTTAATACCTACCTATTAAATTAGCGAATTTGTTATTTTCAAAGGCATAAAACCTTTTTATTTGTGTATCTCATTAACTATTGCTTGGATTAAACTACTTTCTGGCTTAAAATTTGTAAAACGTAAATATTATAAAGGATATTCGAAAAAAAAATCTTAGAACCTTTTAACTCTAAGCCCGCGAAGAGCTTTCCAAGAAAACAGAAATCAGTACTCAATCTGTTATAGCAATGATTTGTTCAGGGGTAATATACAATTTATATAAATAATTTTTAAAAAAATAGATATTTATTATCAAAGTTTTACATAATTTAAAATATTTTTAGTTAAATAGGGTAGCAGTTTGTGGTAAATTGTTAAACAATAATTCAGTAGAGGGATGACATGACGGATTTTCGTTGATTTTAAACGCTATTTGTTTAAATATCTGGATATATATAAAGACCTCACACAAAGAAGAAAACCATTTAAAAATTATTCAGTGCTATTCTCGAGTAGGTCCATCAATCAAACGAAAAAAATCAAGGACATCACCAAGATGATCACCAAAATATGTCAATTGTTTGATACACGAACATTCGATGAATAAAATCAGGGATAGCGCATAATTTGTTTCTTTATTATAATATTTCATATTTTTTAATTTTTAATTTTATTATTATATTCATATTCCATATTTATTTATCTTTTTCATAACATATATTGACTCATTAACAAATTAAAACGAATTAGAGTATTTTATAACTTATTACTCTTATTTTTATATTTACCAAACCACCAACTTCACGCGACTAATTTTACTACGACCAATTTACCACACGATCAAAAGTACGTATACGACAAATTTGTAACCACGAATTGACTTAAACTTAAATGAATCGGTATGTAATGTGAATTAAAAATATCAATATTTTTTATAATTATAGTTAATAGTTATTATGCTTAAAATAATATATTATGTCTTACACTACTTAGGTAATAAATATAGTAAAATGTTTTAAATATGTTTACGTACTTAGATTTATTAATAATTTCTTCCTGGATAGTACTGAGTTTCTCAATGCGTGTTTCTGAAACTGTAATGTAATAATATATATTAATATATCATAATAATGAAATAATTTAATATAATAAATACATATAGTATATATATTCTGCACTATAAAGTTGTATAGGTAATTACATTATACTATGTACATCAAATTAAAAATTATAATTCCGTAGATTATTAAATCAAAATCAACTGAAATGATATCTATATTCCAGGAGTGGCCAAACAGTCGATCGCGAATGATTTGAAATTCAAAGTCGATCTTGTTAGAACTTATTTAAAGTAAATTTTGTCAAACGTCCACCGCTGAAAAATTCGGTATCATCGTTATACCCAATTTATTCAATAATTATTTAAAAAATATATACGGAAGTCGATCTTCAAAAGAAAAATTTTGGTCTTAGAAGATTTTTGCCAAAAAATTTTAGCCACCCCTGCTATATTTAATCAAAACCTTATAGAATTTAGAATTATTCATCCGTAAAAAATTTCAACTATCAAAAAATTAGTCATTTAATTCTGTCAAAATGCTAACTTTAAGCAGTTGTAAAATAAAACCTTGCCTTACGATTTTTAGATTTTTTTAGTGCCATTTGTGATATATATTATGAATATGATTGTATTAAATTTTCAGGACTTAGTGTACAGATATTAAAATTTTATGAAATAAAAACTTACAATGATAAATTAAAATTTTTTTCAAAAAAAAAGTTTTTGTACTTCCTAAATAAATTGGTCAAATGATTTTGAAAATTTATAAGGTAACGTGTGATTATTTTTCGTAGTTCTACTTTTTACTTTCTAGCTGCATTATTTTTGAAGTGATGTTAAAAAACCAAAATAGAATTTGTGAAAATTCAAGTTATGACGTTTTTTACTGTTTTTGTCAATTTTTGGGTAGTTTGGGAATGCACATAGAAAAAGTATTGAGAATTTGGAAAAATTACCTCTTAAAATTACCAAGTAGACAACATTTTCGATCTATTGAGTTACTAATCGAAACTTTTAAAATAGATAGAAAACTATTGTTGAATGTAGATTTTAATTCACACCATCGAATACAGCGTCGAAAAATACATAAGATGCAATAAAACATTATCAATCTTCAGTAATTAAATGCTTATAATATATAGATATTTCGCAATATCTGTCTGTAATTTCTTCGACTTTATTTCAGTCTTACCC
>JAIPRM010011064.1:0-13221 GCA_025469315.1 Stegophylla sp. TES_Ste_2020
CAAAAAAACGATCTCTCTAAAGTACAATCTAGAGGCAAATCCGGTTTCAAAAAGTTATTGATCGAAACTTTTGGCCAAGTATTTCTATACGAAAAGTTGTACACAGAAAAAAAAAATAAACATCATTGTAAAATCATAAGCTTCTTCACTTCGTTCGGAATCTAGAAAACTAAAATATTATCGGTTATTATTAATGCAAACGAACGATGCAAAAAAACATAATATATCGTAAGAACTTCAAACAATAGCTTAATATTGAAATTAAATTCAATCGATCTCCATTGCATTTACATCACGTCAAAATATTTTCTCAAAACGGTTTATTGTTGTTATAAATTTAGGTCGATAGCCCATATAAAATGCACTACAGAGACATTCCAACGAACGCGTGAAATTATTTATTTTTTTTCAAACGTGCCGTATTAAATCCTGTATTAAATGATCGTCAATTACTTGAGGTATTAAGTATAATTAATCGTGTAATATAATACCATTATTGAATCACGACAATGCAATATTATTATAACATACGAAATCCCAATAAAACTCACCGAAACAACAGGTAATAAAATATATTATAATTGCTAAAATCCCGTAAGAATCTCGTGTTAATCGTGTGACTTATATAAAATGAGTGTTTATGACGTAGCTTAAAAACTCAACACGTGGTCTCTCACACGGTCTGGTTGTGAAATCCATATATAATTTAATTTAAGGGGAAGCAGATAATCACGTGTGCGCTTTGTAAAAAAAAAAAAAAAAACCCGTCACGTGACTCCGGCACCGGCAATAAAAATATTTTACGAGGGGGAGGGGGGGGGCTGCGGCGTGACGTTCGAGGAAGGAGGGATGAAAATAGAACCACAATTAGACCGGTAAATTCAGGGGTAAAATTTTACATAAAGGGCCCAAAAATGCAAAAATTACTATTTAAGTTCATAGGACCATAACTCGGAAAATATTGAAATCTGCACCCTCAGGCCACCGACCACCCCCCCCCACCCATTTACCTCGTACAAAATATATTTATTTTTATTATTTCTACCGTGCACAAATAATAATAATGCATTTTTTACATAAAAATATCACAGAATTTCGAAATGGTCAATAATTAAGTTCAATATTATGATCTGGTATAATACTTTTTGATACTATATATTACCCACTCTTCACACTACCATTCATTTTGGGTACAAAATTGCTAATACAACTTCCAGAAAATCGTTACAAAAAAATATGTTTTCGACCTTATATTATATTTCCATAATTGGATTATTTTCTATTTTATAAGCTATTTACATAATATATATTGTTGCCTAATCAAAAAAAAAAGTTGAAAATGAAGAATGGTGGACGAGTCGAAAAAGTGTTTCAAAATTTATTAATCTTGTGTATGTATATTAATACTTAAAATTTTTTTTGGTATTGTTTAATTTTGTTTATCTTATGAATTATTTTTAAGTTTATTTGGATAGGTTTATTTGGGCCGTGAGACCAGTGTATATTTAAAAAAATTTTAGTAGCGACCAATGTAATAGTGAATAAATAATAATAATAATAAAGGCCTGCACAGAGTGGAGGGACTACCGGGATTTTTAGAAATTTTTTTGAACTTGAAATCGGCCACAAAGTCAACAGGGCTCATTCACCATAGGAAGATGATAAACTCCAAGTCGTCAGCATGCCTCTGCTCTGAATCCGACTCGAAGCTACTTTAAATTAATTTCTCAATAGCAGCGTATTACATAACTTTAGTATTACTATCATTTTTTAGATTCCGAGCGGAGCGAAGAAGCTAGTATTTTTACAATGATGTATATTTTTTTTTCTGTTAATACTTTTTCGTATAGAAATACTTGTCCAAGAGTTTCGACTAGCAACTTTTTTTTGAATTCCAATTATTTGCCTCTAAGTATAATATCTAATATAACTCCACTTCGAATTTTTTTATTGAAAAAATAATTTATCGTTTCTTCAAAAATTTAACACACACCCTCAAAATCCCATCTGAATACCCATAGTGCGAAATATGTCCGTTTTTTTTTTTTTTTTTTTTTTATAATTGATTTTAAAATATAATATTTTTTTGTTAAATAAATATTATACTTTATTGAAACAAGTATAAAATAACATGTTTGATTAAAAATTAGACTACTAATAATCTAGGTATATTTTTAAAACCTAGTTTGTTCAATTTTTGGGGTTCTCTTCAGTTGTCTGGAATCCAAAACAAATTAATTTAATTGAAAAACTCAAGAGGAATACAAAGGCGTTTTTTTGAGAATTATAGCTTTTAAGTTAGGTGAGGTTGATGTGGGTTTAGAACTTGGTCTAGAACCATTGACTTCTAGACGTTTATACAATGATGTGTAGCTTTCATTTATAAAATAATTTCTGGGCTATTATTGATTTGTCCTGAGTTTTTGCAAAAAATTAATTTTAGAGTTCCTGTTCTAGAAACAATCCTCCTCCCTTTCATGTTCTTCAGTATACTCTAGTAACTTAATTGCAAATAGTCCGAAGTGCCGGACTTTTGAAACAATGTATGATTTACCCAATAATTTTGATTTTTGTTTTCATTCTCTAGCTATGTTAAAAACTTAAAAAATATTATGTTACGATTAATTCTTAATATTTACCTACCTATTGTACTTGTAACTATATGTAATTTTTCTTATTTTTACATAACATGTATACTTATATTACTAGATTTAAGTTTGCACAACATTTTTCTGTACTCGTTTACCCTGTATTATAAATAAAATAAATAAATAATAAAATAAGAACTACGAAGGGTTAACTGAAGGGTGACATTTAATATGTCGATTAGATGATGTAAGAAAGTATTTTCTATAGTTTAGCACATTTCTGTGTACTTTAGAATCATTGGTGACATTAGATGCTTTGGATCATAACATATAATAACAGGAAGGTTCTTTGAATTAAAACCACTTTAAAATGAAAATATATATTTGGATATAGAGATAATTAATTTCAAATGTGCTTATAACTCTATTGTCAGCTGCTAATAATGGCTGGAACGGTAATATTTTGTAAACTTTATCTTGATTTAACCATCATTATGTTATAATTATGATAATATAATGGCAATAAAATTAAACTGTTTTGTCTGTTCATAACTTAACATGTTCGACTATTGTAAGGATTTTTTTTTTTTTTTTACAGGGTGAAACATTAGCATTTTCCCCTAACGAAGTTCAATTGAAAATTTACAATCATTTGAATTGCAAAGTTTCAATATCCGATTCGTCGATTGGCAATTTCAGTATTGAGCCCCATGACGTGTTTTCGACTGACATCGTTGACCCAGAATCGTACAAAACTCATTTACTGTACGTGGACGCTGATTCGAAGTGCCGATTGAAAACGAACGCACTAAAACGACACGTTTTGACTGTGGAAGGAAAGGTAAAAGGAGCGGTGATAATTAATATACTGATATTAATTAATTATAATTAGGGCTCGGATTTCAATGGAAAACGCATATTTTTTTTTTTTTTTTCGATGATCTTAGGAAATGCTTTCCAACTAGAAAATTTGTTTCACGTGACAGACACCCCAAAACTAAAACTTTTATTTTTAGGACATATTTCAGAATTTTTCAGTCTTTTTATTCGTTTTAATTCACATTGGAACAGTAAACCTTTAATTTTAATTTATAATATCTGATTGACATTATACATTGTCAATAATTTAAATTTAGCCAATTAAAAATATTATCATCCGTGTTTTTTGGTTTTTTTCCTTAATAATACTATAAATCTCTCTGTAATTGCTATCAAGTTTGAATCTTTACTTACGGTCACCTGGACTCGACAGACGGCAAATAGTAGCAAATAGTAAAATATTAAAATGTATAGGTGACCTCTTTTCAGTGCATTTTCGCAATAAAATGCATTTTATAAGGGCATTTTTGACTGTTTTTTTAGAGAATTTTTCGAGGATTTTTAGTGCATTTAAATCCGGGTCCTAATTATAATATTTCGTTCTTCTCAAAATCGAACTATATGCATATCTGTGCTGCATTTATTTGATCTCTGCAGGTTTCTTCTTATTTTTTAACGTACAAAAACGAAGAAGAAGGAATCACATTGAAACGTTTACAAGAGTTGAAGAAATTTAAAATCGGAAATCCACATCTCAGGTATATTAATCGTCTTAAATTGTTGTTTTATTATTCGAATTCGATCTTTTTCTTACATAATAATTACCTAGCTATCATAATAATAATTTATTTATTTTTAGCAAAAACAAAATAAAATTTACACTAATATATTCGTAGCAAAATATGTAGGACAAATTTTACATAATATTTAAATAACTTTTAAAGGATATTAAATGACGAAGACATGTACGGCCAGAACGTAACGATAAGAAATGTCAACAACGAATTCACCGAAATACGCATTCGACTGTCATCGGACCTAAATCAAAATTATGAAATACCCGTTGGAACGTGAGTCGTTAATTTCATATTATGATACGTTTATTATACAGGTATAAGTCTGGGGCAGAAGACTTGTGGCTCTAAAAAAAAACAGGACATACTTCGCATGACGAGTATTCTTCGCATCTCGGGTGTAAAGCTCTTGGTGGGTGTATCAAATTTTAAAAAAACGATAAATCATTTCTTCAATAAGACGATTGTGATAGTTCGGATCAAAAAATGATGGTTTCCGAGTCGTTTTTGTCAAATTTTGGGTAGTTTCCCCCCCCCCCCCAAAAAAAAATCGAAGAATTGAGAAATTCAAAAAAGTACCATCTAGAGGCAAATCCGGTTTCAAAAAGTTACTGATCGAAACTTTTGGACAAATATTTCTATACGAAAAGTTGTACACAGAAAAAAAAATAAAAATAAACATCATTGTAAAATCATAAGCTTCTTCACTTCGTTCGGAATCTAGAAAACACTAAATATGCAAACACTCATGCACTTAAAAACCCCATAAATATGCACTTGCATTAAACATTTTTTTTTTTTTTGCGATTTAATTTAAAAGTATTAATAAAATAAATAAGCTTTAAAACGAGTCGAAACAATTACTTAATTTCAATATGTATCTATAAAATAAAATTAATCACATCAAATTTATTAGTATTGCTTTATTCGCAATTCTCAAACGCTTCTAGGACATACGTGTGTCCACGGACAGTCAAAAACAATATTATGCGACAAAAATTAAAAGTAAGTAAATAAATTTTTATCAAAAAATTTCGACTGAATTGTTTGTGAAATAAAAAAACCGTTGGTGTGAAAAAAATTGAAATTGAGTTAAATGTGTCTCAAAAAGTTTTTAAAATAGAGTATAAAAATACTCAAAATATGCCCTAAAAACGAGAAATACTCAAAATATGCAAAATAAAATTTCAAAACTAGCTTTGTAAACATAATATTATGAAAAGTATTTATTTCGTACTCTGTTACTTTTGTAACTGTGAGCAAAAAAAAACAAATATGCAAATGCTACAAGTCCTCTCAAGTCTTAGTCAAATAACTAATAATTTTCAACAATTTTTTTTAAGTTACGACATATACGTGAACAACGAAAAGGTTTTCCGAACAGTCGATTTTCTTCCTGCAAGTGAAAACGATCTGTCGCTCTATCACGATCTCGACCATACTGTACGGTCGTATTGCATTTCGATTCACTATTGTCATATACACATATTTTAACATTTTTATTTTTCATTTGTTTTATAAGGAGGCCATGTTGATGACATCGAAAAAAGGCGAATACATACACATCTTGTGGCAAACACCACAAATCATATTGATCACAGTAGCTGAAGTAATGATTGTTGTCACGTTGCTGGAGTTTTCGTTTACACAAGTAAAACTAATATTTTAAAATAAGGAAATTCTCTTAGAGGTTTATTACCAGCGGTATATAGTTAGTACTTCCCCTGTCTGATAAGAAAATTTAAAAAATCGAATTGTAGTGATACCAACATTGAAAACCAAAAGTTGCAACAATAAGATTCAAAAAACCGCTGCACGGACTATCAAATTATTACTGGGGGGGGGGGATTATCAAGCTGAAATGACTCCACGTTGCACAACAAGCCGAGGGATATTTTTGATTTGCGGAGCGAAGCGGAGTCGACCAAACACCCGGTAAACTTACCTACGCCATGAAAATATGTTACTTTAACTACCTCATCAGGATTGTTCATTAAATTAATTGTCCATATCACAGATAAACTATATGATATGGTTATTTTATGATAAGCCAGCCATACTTTAGGAACAGGGTATGCCTTACTTTAGGAACTAAATTCCCTTTACCGCTTTTTTAATAATTTTACTGTTGGTATTGACGAAAATTCGAGGTGTGATAAGATCATTCTTATCAGCTGGGGGAAGTACTATACCCATCCCAAAATATTCTTAATATTTCTTGAAACTATAAATATTACTCCCAGAGTCTTCTGATCTTATATTTTGAAAACCAGATTTTTTAGATAATAGAAAATATAAATGTATCACAATATAAACTAAATTTTGTATAAAATTGAATTCTGCTTGATGAAGTTAATCTTTTGTTTCAAAAAATTGGTAAAATTTTTTCAAATACTAATTTATTTAGTAAAACAAAGTGCAAAGTGCCTTTTTCAATGATAAATATATAAAAGTGTCCGGTCTTATTGAGTATATTTTTTTTAGTTTTATGATATGACATTATTCAGTGACTTTTTAAGGGTTCAACAATTTTGAATAAACTGAAATATCAGACACAAAAACATATTCTTCATACCACTTAACTGTCTTTACGAAGTCAAAAAATATTTTTACACATGGTAAGTTGTAACAATAAATTAAAAAGATAATTTTAATAACTTTGTAGTAAAATTATAAAAAGGAATAAGACTGGGCGGCCCGGCCAAAGGCCAGGGTAAATGCGACATAACTTAATATAACTTTTTTGGCTTCAATTTTTGCAGCATTTGAACATGATTATTATGTTCAGCAAATTTAATTACTTTAGTTAGTTTTTATGTAATAAAATTTTTGATTTTCGGTAATAAGACTTGAAAATTAAATATAATTTCACTGACATATATGTCTATTTGACCTGAAAAAATGTCGAAAATCGTTCATCAACTTTTTTTATACCCGTTTGAAATTAGAATTTCGACGAAATGCGTTAGTTTTACCTTAAATTACGCACTTTAACGCACATATAAGAAAATTGGCCAAACCGATTGTTTTGAAATTTGATGCCTACATAGGAAATTTTATTGCGAATATTTTGGTACAATAAAATTTCTTACGGACGAATAATTAAACATTTTATAAGGGTTTGAATAAAAAAAAAAATCGGACAAAGTACATAAATTACGAAAATCT
Organism: Stegophylla sp. TES_Ste_2020; assembly: GCA_025469315.1. Taxonomy (NCBI): domain Eukaryota; kingdom Metazoa; phylum Arthropoda; class Insecta; order Hemiptera; family Aphididae; genus Stegophylla; species Stegophylla sp. TES_Ste_2020. The sequence continues at coordinate 7,370 of JAIPRM010011064.1, forward strand.
ATAGATGGGTTATAAATTGTTGCTGAAGGTTGATAATGTTTTATTGCATCTTAAGAATTTTCGATGCTGAATACGATGATGTGAATTAAAATCCACGTGCAACAATGCTTTTCTAATTATTTTATTTAATTTTGAAAATTCAATATTTTCGGTTATTATACTAAATAACTACTATTTCACCTATATGGTCATGTGATGTAGTGTGGCGCAATGGTAATCCAACCGGCTTATCACGCGACAGTGCAGGATTTCAATTCACACTCGACGGACAAATTTTATTGTGTATTTATATTTCTTAATAACTATTTCACTAAAATGTAGGTAATGTATCTCGCTTACCTTATCCTATATATTTTTCGACTCTAAATTTAATAATATGATACAAATCGTTAATTACGGTGTGGCTTTTGACTGCCACCCAAATACATTTCTCAAGGACGCGACACGTGATGACCTATCAGTTATCGGGTACTTACTTAATGTTACAACTTGCTCGACTCGAAAAAAATTATATGAAAACACTATTAAATAACAGTAGTTATTTGTTAAACATATCTAACCTACTATTTTGTATTTATATTGTTAAATTCCTTCGTTCAGAATCGTTTTATTGAAGAAATGATTTATCGTTTCTTTAAAATTCAATACACCCATCAAGAGAATCCCACCCGACGTGCGAAGAACACCCCGACGAACGAAGTACACACTTTTTTTTTATTCTTATTAACTTCCTTCATTCAGAATCATTTTATTGAATAAATGACCTATCGTTTCTTTAAAATGCAATAAATACATCAAGATAATCCCACCTGAAGTGCGAAGAGCACACCGACAAGCAAAGTACACATTTTTTTTTCGTATATATGTCATCACAATTTCGGGTAGAGATACTGGTAGAAAAGTTTTGATTAGTAAACCTATGGATCGGAAATGTTGTCTAGTTGGTACTTTTGTGAGGTCATTCTTCCAATTCACAATAACTATTCCGAGCGTATGCCTAGAATACTCAAAACTTGCGAAAAAAACAGGAAAACCAGAACTTTTGTAAATTTGATTTAATTTGTTTAAAAATAACTTTAAAAATAATAGAGCTAGAAAGTTGAAATTTTCACCAACTACTGAAAATAGGCACTTCATAAAATTTTCAATAATATTTATCCAATTTTGAGGTAAGTATAGAAATTTGAATTAATTGACAATTTCTCATTTCTTGTAAGTTTGTATTTCATAAAATTTTAATGTATGGATATTAAAAGCTAAAGCTTTTATAATTTTTTTTCATAACTGTTGTAAGTTAGTATTTTGACAGAATTCATTAGATTTACATAAAATTACACACTTAAACGTACGTAAAAATTATTGGTGCAACCCATATTTATGAAATTTGGTACATTTGGTATAACTTCTCAGTAGTTAGTGTTAAAAAATTTAATATAATCTCACTGAAATATATGTCTAATTGACCATAAAAAATCACGGAAATTGTTAGTCAATTTTTTTTCATATACCCATTTGAAGTTAGAATTTCGACGAAATTCGTTAGTTTTACCTAAAATTACGCACATTAACGTACATACAAGAAAATCGGCAGAACCGATTGTTTTGAAATTTGGTGTTTACATAGAGAATTTTATTGCAAATATTTTGGTGTAATAAAATTTGAAACAAAAAAAGAATTAAAGATTTTACAAGGGTTTTATTGCAAAAAATCGGAGGGAAAAAATACAGACAGATATCATGATATATCTATAGATTATAAACAATTGGTTGCTGAAGGATGACAACATTTAATTGAATCTTTTATATTTTTCGACGCTGAATATGATGGTGTTAATTAAAATCCACGTGCAACAATAATTTTCTAATTATTTTATTCTATTTTGAAATTTCAATATTTTCGGTTATTATACTAAATACTCACTATACTTACTAACTTGAGATCCAGCGATATTAGTATGGCGCAATGGGAAATTGATCGACCTTTCAGTTGACGGTACCGGGTTCGAATCAATATCCGATTATCCGAATTTTTTGAATTTTTTTTTTAACCTTGACTGACTAGATGTGCCATGATAAATATTAATAAAAATTATGTTACAGTACATAAATGATGATTTACGATAATTACAGCCGCTTTATTTTATTATATTTTATTACGTTACATATACTTAATTGTAATTTGAAATTATTTATCATGTCTATCATCTCAGGTTCTTCAAAATCATCATCAACATATTTTGTTTGATACTCTTTTATGGCTTTCAATAATCTAGAAATTGGTATTGACATCATATTGAACCAATCTATAAAAAATTTTAAATTAATAATTATATATACAGGATGATTTTTTAAGTGTGCTCATCCCCCTTTTTGGCCATAAATATACGAAAGTTGAGATTTTTCTTTTCAGAGTAAAAGAAAGTTGGTTACTCTTGGAGTCTATATGATTGACTGAGTGTGCGGTGTTGGTGGTGATCGTGTAGATATTGCGATAAACGTTGAAGTAATTGTTGTGGTAAATGTTATGATGATAGTGGTCATACAAGGCTCTTGAGTAATAATGTTTTATTGATTAGGTTGGCCAAAATAATGGAATTTGTTTTGGAGCCGTTGGGGGTGGTACGGACAAGCGTCTAGAGCACAAATTAAGATATACAGGATACACAATGAAAGCCTGTTATCAACAAATTATTCATTAAGAGTGTGTGAATAAATGAAAATCAATTTTAGTTTTTCGTAAATGTTGTAGGTTACAAAATAATTTATGGTTCACCTCTTCAGTTCAATTCTTCAAAACTGATAATTATTATTGTGTTGAATCTCCGTTTTTACTCAAGAAATGATTTATCGTTTCTTTAAAATTCAATACACCCGTCAAGAGTATACCACCCAACGTGCAAAGAATACTCTGACGAGCGAAGTACACTATTTTATATTTACCAATATTATTTTTAATCTATAACATATTAGTCCTAAGCAAAAAAATATTTTATTTGACATTGAATTCATATTCTATATTCACCTTAATACACCGGATAATAATAAAGATTATTAGAACGATTGTTATTTTGTAATTATTTTAAATAGAGAAACGTGAAAATATAAGATAAAACGAAAATATATTCTATAAATAAAAATATGCTCTAAAAAATAATAAATATACATTATATAATATGTAATAAAAAGAATAAAAACATTAAAAGATGCAAAATGTATAATACAAAATCGGTATTATTTTAATAACAATGATGAAAATCGGATATTTTTATTGTCAGATTGCAAACACATCATTCTAATAATTATATGCATTTACACATAAATGCTTTCCCTGTTTATGAATATTACGGACAAAAACCACGAGGTAATATTATCATTGTACTTGTTGATGCAGCTCTCGAACACATTCACGTTTCACCCCCGTAGTGTGATACACTATTTTTATCGAATATATGTACTTCGACCATATTGAAGAAACTCTACAAACAACTAAAATAATTAAACAAAAAAGAAAAAATAATAAAAATACTATCACATGGAAATAAAGTTGAAAATCGATTGACAATAATATAACCCTAACGGAACTAGTCCAAAATAATTATATAACTTTATTTATGTTTAGACAAAAAAAAAAAATACCATTCAAATCCGGCCGTACACATATAGTATGACAAAAGAAACTCGACTCAATGTCCCTCAATGTGAATTTGGAAAAAAGGGACTATCATCAACAAAAGATATTAAAGCATTGAAAATAATTACACAGTATAAGACTTGGGGACGTTTGGAAAAAAAAATCAATGCCCACTGATCACACAGAATCGTTATAAAATCATTCTAACATAAATAACTATGTTGACTATTGTGTGACACGAGGAACCTGCATATGGGAGGGTGCTTACGAGAGATGTATCGGTATTTGTGGAAAAAAGCTTGTTCTTTCAAGTAGTGGTGTAATTGTGTATATAGTGCGTTCTTCTCAAATACATAATATTGAATGAAGTCATTAAAATAAATCGAATACGTGGCTATACGATCACATAGTACGATAGTATATTTACAATAATAATAGTAATAAGAAGGGTCCGTGTATTGATGAGTGATGACTTTTTAAAATAATTTGCGTAAATTTGAACGAAGTTTGTTTCAGGTTAAGTATTCCAAGCAATGAATATAGCTGGAATACACAACATCCTTACCAGCTATATTAAATGCCTAAGAATACATTTCCCAGGATCCTATGTTTCCAATGTTTGATGGTTAAAATTTACATACAAATAATGTAACTACACAATATCTCATCAAAGTATTAAAATTAAACAAATAATTTAAATTCCAAAAAAAATGATGTTTTCTTATGAAATTCTGCAGGTTACAAATATATTTTTGGACAAAAAAAGAGTTTTAATGAATATAAATATAATATAAGTCACCAGAGTATTTGCATTAATATAAACGGAGACTTTTCCAAGTTAATATTTTTAGAAATTAATATAGCTGCCACACTTTAAAAATTACATTGACAATTTAGCATTACATAGTGGATATTTAATTTGATATTCCAACAGAACGTCTCTTTTTATGCATACTTTTGGTTCGTATAAATTTTTAATTTATTCAAGTACACTGTTCTATGACACAGTTCATTTTGATTTATAGAAATAAAAAAGAAATTCTACCCTCTACCCTGAATCCTAGAAAATATCAGAATTTATATTATACATTATTCGTTAAATATATTTCTGTTTTGTTACAATAAAAATCACATTTAATGTTTAATAAACCAAAAAATTGAGTTTCCTGACCCTAGTGCCGCGTTTATTCGCCGGTATCCAGTACTTCGTTCCGTCTATAGCGACCTTCTTTACGACTAGTTAATCAATATTAAAGTATTATGGCAACATTGCACAGAAAATCGTACGGAATCGTGTTGTTTATAGGGTAATTATGACAATCATACGGAAATCGTACGGAATCGTGTTCCCAAAAAGTTAAAACGTACGGAGTTGTACTTTACCACCGCCGATGATGAGGCGTTTAGTGGTGACAGGGTTAGCATATTATTATTATTATTATTGCATTCTACACAGTTGCGCATTATTCACCGGCTGTGACCCCAATAAAATGCACTCTTTTATGTACTGTTCGCATGTTAACAACACCTTTTAGAAATAAAATTGTTTCTGCCATCAAGGACACGTCCCCCTCGGCAACGGCAGCGGTGATCGCGGTGACAATGACGACTGCAACAACAGGTGGTCGATCCACAATGCCGTCTATATAAATTGTATGGGCATTTTTACAATACAATAATCCATGATACGGGTGCAGGTTGTTTGTGCATTACTATTGTTAAAAATGACCTTTTTATAGACCGATTGCTCGGGTGACTGTAAACCCTTCCGGGTCAGTATTATGTTTACATGAAAGAAATGTGTAAACCTCTCGGATCTTCAATAACACTACCAACAGGGTATATGTAAAATACGATGGTGTGAATTAAAATCCACGTGAATCAATAGTTTTCTAATAATTTTATTCTATTTTGAAAATTCAATATTTTCGGTTATTAAACTAAATACTTACTATACTCTTACATAGTATACTATGTAATTTAAGATCCAGAGATGTCAGTATGGCGCAATGGGAAATCGATCGACCTTTCAGGTGACGGTACAGGGTTTAAATTAATTTCCGGTAATTCAAATTTTTCTCATTTTTTTTTTTAAACGAGGTTGACTAGATGTGCTATAATTAGGGTTACCATAATGTTTTTAGACCAAATCCGGACATCAATTCCATTTCAGGGGGGGGGGGTAAAATTAAAGATAAACAATATTGTTATTTCATTAATA
>JAIPRM010011065.1:0-13219 GCA_025469315.1 Stegophylla sp. TES_Ste_2020
GTATAATTTTTTACGTGTATGTATATGTTACGGTTTAAGCGTTGAATCGGTTAGTTTATGAAATAATTAGATAGTTTATGAAATAATAACCAGTGTTTGGAACGTTCTCTTAAAAAAAGAAGAACGCATCCGTCCGTGTTCACGTTAATTTTTTAAAAAAGAGAAGGCAGGCACGTAGCCAGGAATTTATAGCTAGGGTTGCCAATTTTTGGTCAAAATCAAATTAGGGTGGCAAATGTTAATGCAACTTAACTCCCGTGATGAAAAAAAAAAAAAAAACACAAGACAACCGCATTATTATCATCTTTAAAATTTGAAAATAACAAGTAAGTCTTATTTCAAATATTTTATACGCTCATAATTTCATAGAAATATTTCTATACTCACTCTAATTTAACCTATGGCTTCTGTATTACATTTTTATTTTAATATTTTAATTCTCACTTCTATCACTAGTAATTTCCATTCATTACTGGACCACGATGAGCAGAAATAAGTATCAAAATATCACTGTAACAATGTACCTAATATAATTGTAATAATTGTTATAATACGCAGAATTAAAAATATATCTTAATAATGATTTTTGTTGAGATTTCATGAACGTTTAATTTAACCTATGTATATCAAAAAAATAGTTAGGGTGGCCTGTGGGGTGGCCAGTAAACTGCTAAGGGTGGCCCGGCCACCCCAGGCCACTCCTTAGCTACGTGCCTGAGAGAAGGTGTTCTTTGGGTCGTTCAGATTTGCTTTTTTTTGAGTTTCACAATTATCACTTAGAAATCGAGACGGGGAATGGTAAGTTCCTACACGAGAGCATCAGGTAAACAATTACATACGTTAGTTCCGTCACGGACGATATGTTAGTTCCTACACGGTAAAAAAATTGTTCATTGCTCATCAATTGTTGATTTACATCGTATATCTCAAAATCTCTGTTATTTGAGTCCCTCCACGAGTTGGACCTCTAATTTACCCTTTTTAAATTAACCTAAAATTAATTTAATTAATCTTCTGCCCAGAAGTCTAATATATCACCAAATTTCATCGAAATCGGTCTAACCATTTATAACCTTATAATAATATTCATAAAACGATAAAAAAATATAATAAAAATCTCATAGCGTATTGCCAAAAATAAATATAAAATATAAATAAAAAAATGATAAAAAAAAAATTAAAACTTAAAGATTTAACATAATCGTATTGATTAATTTTGTTCGTTGTATAATCTGAAATTTTTTAGATTCTGAACGAAGTGAAGAAGCTAGTGTTTTTACAATGAGGTTTATTATTTTTTATTTTATATTCTGAACGAAATGAAGAAGCAAGTGTTTTTACAATGATGTTTAATTTTTTTCTTTATTTTTTTTTTTTCTGTGTACGACTTTTTGTATAGAAACACTTGTCCAAAAGTTTCGATCAATAATTTTTGAAACCCGATTCGCCAATAGATTTTGCTTTAGAGAGGTCATTTTTTGAATTTCTCAATTCTTCAATGTTTTTTATGGAAAAAACTACCCAAAATTTGACAAAAACGACTCGAAAACCATCATTTTATGATCAGAATTTTATGAAAATTTAAACATAGATAGAAAATCATATAAGAAAGATTTTGGCACAAGAAAATTTTGAAAATGTGAAAAAAAAATTTTGGACATTATTTTTACTTTTTTTTTCTCCATTTATTTTTTATATTATTAACTTCCCTCATTCAGAATCATTTTATTAAAGAAACGATAAATCGTTTCTTTAAAATTTAATACACCCGTCAAGAGAATTCTACCCATCGTGCGAAGCATGTCCGGCTTTTTATTTATGAAATCTTCTTTTTCGGTGTATTTTTTGCCGATTTTGGGTATTGTGTTACTAAATGAGGTTCTTGTTTTAATATACGTATTTACTTGAAAAACTTTAAGAATTTCAATAATTTTAAAAATATCTGGATGTTGGTGATAAAAATTAGAAACAAATCTGAATGAAAACTTTCACATGCCTTTGTCGTATGGACTCTATCAGAACATTGCTCCGCCCACATTTTCAGAGGAAAGATTGATTCATTTGAATAATCACAAAATTCTGTTATAGCCGTATTTTCAGGATTTGTCTGTCATATATTATTATTTTTGACAATTTTTTTGCATCGTATGAGTATATGCATATTTAATTGTGTATAATGTACTTAAATATTTAATTTTTTCCGCCGGGTAGGAATTAACATACGCACCTGGTTTATACCGTATATGAACTTACATATGTACCTTTTTCTATCGTGTAGGAACTAACGTATGTATTTTAGATTGTGAACGAAGCGAAGAAGCAAGTGTTTCTGCAATGATGTTTATTTTTTTTTATTTTTCTTTTATTTGTCTGTGTATAACTTTTCGTATAGAAATACTTGTCCAAAAATTTCGATCAGTAACTTTTAAAAAACCGATTTTGCCTCTAGATCAGAGATTCCCAAACTGTGGGTCGCGATTAAATTTTTGGTGGGTCGCGTTGTAAGTTTTAGATTCTGACTGGAGTGAAGAAGCTAGTTTTTTCCAATTGTGTTCATTTTATTTTTTACTTTGAACATTTTTTCCGTATAGAAATATTTTCCAAAAGTTTCATTTTTTTAATCAGAACGATATTTAAGAAAAGTTTTCTTAAATTTGGCAAAAATGCAACTAAAACTTTATGGAAATGTAAATATTATAGATATTTGAAAAATATTTTTGTTTAAAGATTTTTTTTTTTTTTTTGAGCGAAAAATGTTGCGAAGTATGTCCGACTTTTTATAGACACAATTTTTTTTTTTTTTTTTTGTAATGTTCATTTACACGTATACCTATATAATTACATACAGTTTTTTTGTTATAATTTAATGAATAAATACAGCTGATGTTTATAGTCATAAAAATTTTAATACAAAATGCTTTTATTTTTTTTTCATTCAGTGTCTTTTTTACTATTGATATCCGACAAGCACAAAAAAAAAAAAGGACATTCGATTATTGTTGTGGGTCGCTAAAATTGAAAATATGCCCAAAATGGATCGTATCATAAAAAGTTTGGGAACCTCTGCTCTAGATGGTACTTTTAAGAGATCATTTTTTTAATTTCTCAATTTTTCAATTTTTTTTTTTTTTTGGAAAAAACTACCCAAAATTTGACAAAAACGATTCGCAAACCATAATTTTTTGATCTGAACTATATTAAAATTTAAACATAGATAGAAAATCATATAAGAAAGATTTTGGCTCAAGAAAATTTTGAAAATGTGAAAAAAACATTTTGACATTTTTCTAACATTTTTTATCTCATTTATTTTTTATATTATTAACTTCCCTCGTTCAGAATCGTTTTATTGAAGAAATGATTTATTGTTCCTATATAATTCAATAAACTCGTCAAGAGAATCCCACCCGTCGTGCGAAGAACAATCGTGCAAAGTATGTCCGGCTTCTTTTTCGTATCTATGAAAGCTTGATTACATGTAGAGATGCTGATCCAAAAGATTTTATAAATCGGAAATGTTATCTAGATGGTACTTTTGGAACGTAATTTTTAAATATTTTATATTATACTCGTATATATTTATATTCGATTTTATTTTTTGAACGTATATTCTAAAACAATATGTCTAAAAAGTTGAAACTTTTACCCACTACTAAAAATAGTCACATGCATACCCCATAAAAATTTCAAAAATATTCGATCAATTTTGAGGTAAGTACAGAACTTTGAAGGTATTGGAAATTTATCGTTTTTTGTAAGTTTTAAAATTTTAAAATTTTAATGTATGGATATTAAGACATAAAAAATTTAATACAAACATATTCGTGTGTATTGCCAACGGTATTGAAAAAAAAAAAAATCTTTAATATCGTTATTCAATTTTTTGTTTTATAACTACTATTCAAATTTGGCATTTTGATAGAATTCATTAATTTTACTTAAAATTACACACCTTGACGTATATAGAAAATCATAATTAATACGACCGATTTTTAGGAACTTGGTACAGAGATAGAGAATAACTAGGGGAATATTTTGGTGTAAGAAAATATTTTAGGGAAGAATAATTAAATGTTTAATTAAAAATAAATTGAAAAAATTACTGACAAATTTACTGGAAATACCGAAATGATCACTATCATTATATAAATTTTAGTTATCTAGTAATTACTATCAAATTAATAGAGACATAAATTAGAAACTTTCTACAATTACAAAAAATAGTAATGCGCACACTCTAAAAAAATGTTTAAAAACATTTGAACAATTTTAAAGTACAAGTTAAGATTTCTCATTCTTGTGTGTAAGTCTTATTTCATAAAATTTAAATGTATGGATATTTAGAGCTAAAAACTTAATAAAAACATACTCATATAAATTATATCGACTCGTACAGAAAAAAATTCGAAAATCGTAAGTTATTTTTTTCTTTTATAACCGTTTAAAATTATTATTTTGATAGAATTCTTTAGTTACACATAAAATTACACACTAAAACGCATATAAAAATGGATGATCTTCGCATGACGGATGGGATTTTCTTGACGGGTGCATTAAATTTTAAAGAAACGATAAATCATTTTTTCAATAAAACGAATCTGAACGTGACACGTGGGAAGTTAATAACATGAAAAAAAAATGTTAGAGAAATGTCCAAAAATTTTTTTCACATTTTCAACATTTTCTTGCGCCAAAATCTTTCTTATATGATTTTTTATCTATGTTTAAATTTTCACATAGTTCAGATTAAAAAATGATGGTTTCGAAGTAATTTTTGTCAAATTTTGGGTAGTGTTTTCCAAAAAAAAAAAAAAATATGAAGAATTTAGAAATTAAAAAAATGACCTCTTTAGTGTACAATCTAGAGACAAATCCAGTTTCAAAAAGTTACTGATCGAAAATTTTAGACAAGTATTTTCGTATGAAAAGTCATACACAGAAATAAAAATTAAAAAATTAAAAAATTAAAAAATAAACATCATTGTAAAAACATTAGTATCTTCACTTCATTCAGAATCTAAAATAATTGGTTCAACCAATCTTTATGAAACTTGATACATCATTGGAGAATAACGTTGCAAATATTTTTGTGTAAGAAAATTTTTCACGGACGAATGTTTAAAAACTTTACAAGGTTTTGATAAGAAAAAAAAAAATTGAATTAAAATATATTTATAATTCAACGATAATCAAACAATAATTTCTATAACCAATTGCATAGAATATTGCAAGATATTCTATGAAATTACTAGTTACATCATAATAAATATTTTTTTACCATGTGTTATTTTAAGCTATACGTAATTCATAATTTGCATAGTTATTTCGTAAAATAACGGAATTCAACAATTTAACTGTATCATATACGCATTTATTTATAAAAGCTTTCTATGAAACGAAACTAATTACAACTTTTGATAATTAAAAATATGAATGTTCAGCTATGCACTTAAAATAAAAATAATATTTCTCTAACAATAACGAATGAAGAACAAAAAAAAGATTTTATACAGTAATACAAACGAAAAATGATTATTAATAACGATAACAAAAACGACATCACAAACGAAAAAATTAAAAACCTTATTTTGTTTTTTATAAAACACAAACGTTTAATAACATATTTTAATCAAAAACAAAAACGATTATTTATTTTTTGATTGTTAAAAACAAAAATTGTAATTTAAAAAATGTTTTTAATCGCTGAATTTAGGGTTTGTCGAAATTCGAAATAGTCTCGATCGATATAGGCGATGTCGAACCGGACGTGTTTGCACCCGGGCCGAGTGTTGTTCGTGCGCCATACAACAACGTCACTGCTGAAGTCGCGTCTGCTGACGTAGATTTGATAGAAGTGATTTCCGGAGACGATATCGGTTTTGTTAACATGCAGAACGTCCCGGAAAACGTATCGATCCGCGATCCAGAAGCCGAACACGCCAAGAACAGCTCTGGCGACTCTACTGGCCAGGTATAATTTTTTACGTGTATGTATATGTTACGGTTTAAGCGTTGAATCGGTTAGTTTATGAAATAATTAGATAGTTTATGAAATAATAACCAGTGTTTGGAACGTTCTCTTAAAAAAAGAAGAACGCGTCCGTGTTCACGTTAATTTTTTAAAAAAGAGAAGATGAGAAGGTGTTCTTTGGGTCGTTCAAATTTGCTTTTTTTCTGAGTCTTTATGCAATCCCTATAAACAATATTATTACCTAGATGATCAGTGATTTTGCTCATAATAGCACATATTATTATAATATCCATGTGTCAATGTATTTTATTTGTGTTTATTAAAATAATATGTTTGCTATCTACTATGCTTTTCAGGTATTAATATAATTCGAAGTAGTTGTCAGATTCTAAAGTCAAGACATCATTTATAATTGTTTAGTATGTGAATGTAGAAATCATAGACATAAATAATTAATAAATAAGATATATATATACGTATTAATATATAACTTCTAATGTAAGTACCTAACTAACTAAGAAGTTACCTACCTTCTACTATAACTTTTTTTCTCCTAATCTATAGCTTACTGAACAAAAAATGTAAATTTATAAATTAATGCATGTAAAAGTTACTTGGAAATTATATACATATATTATTGTATACCAATACAAAATTGTATTCAAAATATTGTAAATACCTACGAAATTTCAATTAAAAATATGAATGTACAGCTATGCACTTAAAATAAAAATAATATTTCTCTAACAATAACGAATGAAGAACAAAAAAAAGATTTTATACGGTAATACAAACGAAAAATGATTATTAATAACGATAACAAAAACGATATCACAAACGAAAAAATTTAATAACGTTTTTTAATCAAAAACAAAAACGATTATTTATTTTTTGATTGTTAAAAACAAAAATTCTAATTTAAAAAATGTTTTTAATCGCTGAATTTAGGGTTTGTCGAAACTCGAAATAGTCTCGATCGATGTAGGTGATGTTGAACCGGACGTGTTTGCACCCGGGCCGAGTGTTGTTCGTGCGCCAGACAACAACGTCACTGCTGAAGTCGCGTCTGCTGACGTAGATTTGATAGAAGTGATTTCCGGAGACGATATCGGTTTTGTTAACATGCAGAACGTCCCGGAAAACGTATCGATCCGCGATCCAGAAGCCAAACACGCCAAGAACAGCTCTACTGGCCAGGTATAATTTTTTACGTGTATGTATATGTTACGGTTTAAGCGTTGAATCGGTTAGTTTATGAAATAATTAGGTAGTTTATGAAATAATAACCAGTGTTTGGAACGTTCTCTTAAAAAAAGAAGAACGTGTCCGTGTTCATGTTAATTTTTTAAAAAAAGGACGTGCTCTTTGGGACGTCCAGATTCGCTTTTTTTTTAATTTCACAATTACCAATTAGCAATCGAGATGGGGAGTAGTAAGTTCCTACACGAGAGCAGCAGGTAAACAATTGTATACGTTGGTTCCTTCACGGACGGTATGTAAGTTCCTACACAGTAAAAACCAAGTACGTATGTTAGTTCCTACACGGTAAGAAAATTGTTCATTGCTCATAAATTGTTGATTATCGTATATCTCAAAATCATATATGATGAATCGTATATTTCAAAATTCCTGTTATTTGAGTCCCTCCACGAGTTTAACCTCTAATTTACCCTTTTTAAATTGACCTAAAATTAATTTAAATAATCTTCTGCCCTGAAGTCTAATCTATCACCAAATTTCATCGAAATCGGTCTAACCATTTATAACCTTATAATAATAACAACAATATTAATAAAACGATAAAAAAAAATATTATAAAAATCTCATAGCGTATTGCCATAAATAAATATAAAATATAAATATAAAAATGATAAAAAAAAAATTAAAACTTAAAAATTTAACATAATTGTATTGATAAATTTTGTTCGTTGTATAATCTGAAATTTTTTTATTTATGAAATCTTCTTTTTTATCGTATTTTTTGCTGATTTTGGGTATTGTTTTACTCTATGAGGTTCTTATTTTAATATACGTATTTACTTGAAAAAGTTTAAGAATTTCAACAAAATATCTGGATGTTGGTGCTAAAAATTAGAATTAAAATCTAAACGAAAACTTTCACATGCGTTTGTCATATGGACTCTATCAGAACATTGCCACGCCCTCATTTTTGCAGGAAATATTGATTCATTTGAATAATCACAAAATTCTGTTATAGCAGTATTTTCAGGTTTGTCTGCTATATATTATTATTTATAACAATTTTTTGCATCGTACGATGTAAATATGCATATTTAATTGTGTATAATATATTTATATATTTAATTTTTGCCGCCGGGTAGGAATTAACATACGCACCTGGTTTTTACCGTGTATGAACTTACATATGTACCCTTTTCTATCGTGAAAGAACTAACGTATGTATTTTAGATTCTGAACGAAGCGAAGAAGCTAGTGTTTTACAAATATGTGTGTGTGTGTTTTTTTTTTCGTATGTATGGAAACATTTCGGGGAGAGATACTGGTCCAAAAGTTTCTATCAGTAACTATATAGAACGGAAATATTGTCAAGATGGTACTTTTGGGTGGTTTTTTTTCCAATTTTTCAATACCTTTTTTAAGCGCACGACTAGACTACCCAAATATTGACGAAAAATTGTATAAAAACGTCATAATCCGAATTTTCATGTATTCGATTTTATTTTTTGAACATAAGTTCAAAAACAATATGTCTAAAAAGTTGAAACTAGTACGCTCACACCTCGTAAAAATTTCAAAAACATTCGATCAATTTTGAGGTAAGTACAGAAATTTGAAGGTATTGAAAATTTATCGTTCTTTATACGTTTTAAAATATTCATGTGTATTGCCAACGGTATTGAAAAAATAAATAAATCTTAATAATCGTAATTCAATTTTTTATTTTATAACTTATTTCATGATATCAATTTTAGTTACCTAGTAATAATTACTCTTAAAATAATAGAAACAGAAATTAGAAACTTTCAACAATTACAAAAAATAGTCATGCGCACACCTTAAAAAAATGTTTATAAACATTTGACCAATTTTAAAGTACATATAAGTAAAAATTTCTCATTCTTGTGTGTAAGTCTTTATTTCATAAAATTTAAATGTATGGATATTTAGAGCCAAAAACTTAATAAAAACATACTCATATATATTATATCGACTCGTAAAGAAAAAATTTTCGAAAATCGTAAGTTATTTTTTTCTTTTATAAACGTTTAAAATTATCATTTTGATAGAATTCTTTAGTTACACATAAAATTACACACTAAATCGCATATAAAAATGGGTGTTGTTCGCTTGACGGATGGGATTCTCTTGACGGGTGCATTAAATTTTAAAGAAACGATAAATCATTTTTTCAATAAAACGAATCTGAACGAGCCACGAGGGAAGTTAATAACATAAAAAATAAATGAGAAAAAAAATGTTAGAGAAATGTCCAAAATTTTTTTTTCACATTTTCAACATTTTCTTGCGCCAAAATCTTTCTTATATGATTTTTTATCTATATTTAAATTTTCATATAGTTCAGATCAAAAATGATGGTTTCCGAGTAATTTTTGTCAAATTTTGGGTAGTGTTTTCCATAAAAAAAAAAAAAAAAATATGAAGAATTTAGAAATTAAAAAAATGACCTCTTTAGTGTTCAATCTAGAGACAAATCCGGTTTCAAAAAGTTACTGATCGAAACTTTTGGACAAGTATTTCCGTATAAAAAGTCGTACACAGAAATAAAAATTAAAAAATTAAAAAATAAACATCATTGTAAAAACACTAGCTTCTTCACTTCGTTCAGAATCTAAGATAATTGGTTCAACCAATCTTAATGAAACTTGATACATAATTGGAGAATAACATTGCAAATATTTTAGTGTAAGAAAATTTTTCACGGACGAATATTTAAAAACTTTACTAGGTTTTGATAAGAAAAAAAAAATTGAATTAAAATATATTTATAATTTAACGAAAATCAATCTATAATTTCTATAACCAATTGCAAAGAATAGATATTCTATGAAATGACTAGTTACATTATAATAAATAGTTTATTACAACGTCTTATTTTACATTATAATTGACATTTGTAGGTAATTCATAATTTGCATAGTTATTTCGTAAAATAACGGAATTCAACAATTTAACTGTATCATATACGCATTTGTTTATATAAGCTTTTTATGAAACGAAACTAATTACAACTTTTGATAGGAAGTGGACAGCAGTAAACATCGATTTGTTGTAACGTTCTGTTTTTTTATAATAGCCGTTGTTGTATTTCTGATGTATTTTTATTATCTGCTCAATGTATTAACTCACAGTAGGATAGTAAGATCTTTTTTATAATCGTATTGATTTTCAATAATATCTTCTTCTTTTTTGCACTTAGTTTATCAATCTACAGAGTTGATATCATAACAAATTAAATATACATGAATACGTTATGTTATCTTTTAAACATACATTTTTTCGTCTTTTTCTTTCTTTACTACATCTATGACAACAAAATACAGTTGTTTCAATTGAAATTATTAGAGATTTCACTTGTAAATTGTGTTTATATTTATGAAGAACATTAATAAATAAAAAACAAAATACTATCAATTATTGTTGTTTTGTGTTATTAATAATTATGCATGACGCTGTTTTTTCTTTAAGTCAATATAATTATTTAATTTAGAAGTTACTGAACCGTGGGAAATATTTATTTAATATCTGACATGATTAAATACAATTTTGTGGAAATGGAAACGATGCAGTGTTCGCGGCCAGAACAGTGGTCAAGTTTTGAGTCAAGGGTGCCTAATTTATGTATTTTGTCATTTGCATAATTATGTTTTTCACACCGACTAGACATTTAATTGTTCGATGGTTTTTATCCACGCACTTTGGTAAACACGATAAATTATGAACACTCTAGTAATGGGTTTTGTATGAGCTTGTAGTAGCGCGGAGATTATACGCAATATGACGACGTGCGATAATAATATTATAGTAAAGCAGAAAATGTGTTTCGGATTAACAAACCGTTTTCGCCCTTTTTCTTTAGTTCCGATCACAAAAGGGTTTATCCGTGGGGCGGCTAAGTGAGAAAACGGCGGAGTCCGTTAAATATGTTTTGCACCCTTCTCTACACTTTTTCCTCAGTCACGTCACCGCGTAACTCAACAACGCAGTTGCAGTACTTACCGTGAACATCACAACATACAAGTGTTTTTGATGTCAATAGAGCCATGAAGGGTTTTCCGGCCCTGCATTACAATTAATAAAACTAGTGAAAAATATTGAACGCAAATAATAACGTTTAGCACGCATTTTAGACAAATCTATATTTTAAATTAAACGAACCACACGAACAAACAACTCGTGTACAGGGTTAATAAGTACTACATGTCACTCATATTGTATTTACATAATTTACATAATTTCAACATTCAAATTTACTATAATAATTTCAATTATTACTAACCCTATTAATTATTATACCCTTAAGTCATAATGTTTATTATAACCGACAAATAACAGTGAATACTAAATAAAAAGACCGGTCAAACTTCGCACAATGGTTATTCTTCGATCCTCGAACATGATATTAGTGACAGATTTGTTAAATTTTATAGAAATCCAAACATATTTCACACATCATGAGTATGCTTCGCTCCTAAGATGGGATTTGGTAGGCGTGTTAAATTTTAAAGAAATGATGAATCATTTCTTCAAAAAAAAAAAAAAAATTTTATTGGAGCTTCAGCTTATATAAGGCAATTTTACTTTAATATTATAAAGTTTATTAATATAACGAAAAAAATATTTTGTACTCAGCCAGTTTTACAGTTTTATATCCCATTTATAACTGAGAACAAAAAAATTTGATGAATTTTTTAGATTCTGAACGAAGTGAAGAAGCTAGTGTTTTTACAATGATGTTTATTTTTTTTTTCTGTGTAGAACTTTTTGTATGGAAATACTTGTCCAAAAGTTTCGATCAGTAACTTTTTGAAACCGAATTTGCCTCTAGATTGTACTTTAAAGAGGTCATTTTTTGAATTTCTCAGTTCTTCAATTTTTTTTTTTTTTTTTTGGAAAAAACTACTCAAAATTTGACAAAAACCATCATTTTGTGATCCGAACTATATGAAAATTTAAACATAGATAGAAAATAATATAAGAAAGATAGTACTATCTAAAGATGAATTGTGATTCGAAAAGTTTCAGGGGCAAGTATTTTCACACGAAAAATTTTTTACAGAAAAAAAAAAATAAAAATCATTGTAAAAACACAAGCTTCTTCGCTTCACTCAGATTTCAAAATATATACAACTCAATAAATACATTTCTTTCTCATTTAGCTGTAAAAAATAAAAAAAATAAAAAAATACTCAATTATAAACGTGCTAAATGTGTAGTTTGACCTACTCAAAAACTTAAGAGTACCTACACTAGATTTTTTCTAGTCAGAAATATTGACTTTTTAGAAAGTATCAATGTATCATATTACAAAAATATTGATTCTAAATACTTTTTAAGTTATAGGTCAGAGGTTCTCAAACTTTTCAGGTCAGGCCTCCCACTTTTTTGTTCTAATTTTTTTTATTCACATAACAAATTTATTTTTCAATCAGTTACTTTTAATGAGATGGGTGGGCTTGTTTTTTTTTTTCATCAAAAAGTTTGATAACAGGAGGGGAAACTCCTATACACTCTACAAGACGTGATTATTATCACGCAAATTTCACAAATCTTTTTCTGTTCTACCAACACAATGTTGATTTTTAAAGAAATGTTTTACTCCCCCCTAAATAAAGCTATTGCGTTCTCCCGAAGGGTCATGCCCCACACTTTAAGAATCTCTGTTATAGGCTATTATTGTATCACTGTATTTTAGATTCTGATCGTTAGTGAAGAAGCTTATGTTTTTACAATGATGTTTATTTTTTTTTTTCTTCCTCTGTGAACACTTTTTCGTATAGAACCACAGGTCCAAAAGTTTCGATCAGTAACTTTATAGATCCAAAATTGAACCCAGATGGTACTTTTGAGGGGTCATTTTTCGAATTTCTCAATATTTTTTTTAATAATGCGAAAAAACTAAAAAAAATTTTCAAAAAACGGCAAAATATGCAATTACCGCAATTTCCGTAAAATTGAAAATTACTTTTTGACATAACTTCTAAAATAATGCAGCAAAAGACTTGAAATTTTCACCAACCACTAAAA
>JAIPRM010011066.1:0-13218 GCA_025469315.1 Stegophylla sp. TES_Ste_2020
TGTTTAATTCTTTGTTTGCTCAAAGTTTTATTACACTAAAATGTTGGCAATAAAATTTTTTATCTAGACACAAAGTTTCAAATAGTTGGCCAAATTTAGTATATGGTTGACAGTAAATAGGTAACAGGCACGGCATAAAGATTGAGTAAATGATAAACAAAAACTCGAAAAGTGATTTTTATTTTTTATAATGTAAAAAAATCTTTAGTATTCTTAATTAAATTGACACATCATATTACCAGAAAATAAAATAATTGTAATAAAGTATGTATTATAAAGGAATTTATAAATAACTTAAATTAAAATGGTTTGACTAGATCACTGCTGCGTAATGGGAAATCATGTAGTAACAAGTACAACAGTTTACATGTAACTACTATGAATACTTAATAATCAGTATTGTTTTTTTAGAAAGTGAGTGATACAATATGATTTAAATATCTGTCGATACCGCCGAGGTAGTTACAGCCGTTTGTTCTACTTGATCTGTGCAGGATTTAGACAGTGGTAGAAAATTCGGACGAACAATTGCATTAGTATTTTGGCAGCATTCATTATTGGGAGTCAGTACAGCAGTGATATCTGTTTGCGTTTCAGCTACACTCTGTGTATGAGGACTCACACACCGTAATAAGTGGTCCATCGACTGTTGCAGTTGCTGGACCTGAGCGAAAAAAAAATATGATAAAAATGTATTTACGATTATAACAAAAATAAGGATAATAAACTGTTTACATAGAAAAATCTCGATTAAGTTGTATTTATTTTAAAAATCGAAGGTGAATTTTAAAATAAATTATTTACTATTGCAACAATAAAATTTAATATTATTTAGTTATTTACTATAGTATTGTAGACACAAAACATAATAAAATGTCAATTATATTCCATAAATAATTTAATAATCTAAATTTAAACAGGCATTATGGGTTAAAATAATGTAGTACTACATAGCTAGCATAATTAATATGACTATGTTAATTGTATGTTTACTGTTTAGCCATCAAAAAGCTATATTATCAAACTTTAGTGATCAAAATCACTGGTTAGTCTGTTATAAATATCTGTGCACAACAATGAGAAATATGGCATGATATTTTATTCAAACATTTTTTTTTATACACATGTATAATAATTATTCTCATAATTAAGGAGAGTCTGAAGGTTTTCTTCAATTCCTCGTTATTATCTTTTATAGAACCTATGTATGTGTATATCTTAAATATAAAGACATGCTTCCATTTCATATGATCATTTTTTTTTTTTTGGAGTAAACTACTGACAATCATAATAAACAATGTTTTTTATTAAAATTGATAGAATAGTAGTTCAACTGGATAATATTTTTAAACCGTATTGATAATTATAAGGTTAGAAATTAAAATTAATTTACTTCTTTTTGCTATAATACAACTATTAATATTTGTATAACTTAACTTTAATATATTAAATATATGACCAAAACACTAAATTATGTACATTTATCAATATTACATATCTTAGTGTCTAATGAAGAACATGTAATGCACTTTGATTCACTGTTATTTTCATTACCTATTCTGTTGTCCATATTATTAACCTATAATTATTTATAATATTAATTTAAATATAGATAATCATAATATACTCTAAAATTTATAGTACTATATTAAAACACTATAAGTATTTAAAATAAATTATATTCAATAATTTTAATTAAAGTATAATTTTAATTAATATTAATATATTTAGAGCTGTCCCTATGCAAACTGACCACACAGACCCACCATCTGTGATTGGAATGTTCACTAAAAAAGCAAACGTATTCATGTTGATTATCCAACGAAATGAACGCATTCATACTCACATTAATTTCTTTTTAAAGATGCAAACTCACATTCACGTTCATTGAAAAAATGAACGCATTCATTAAGTTGTTCAAAATGTTTTTTATTTTTTTAGTTTTAGAATTAGCGATTCCCATTTAGATTATGGTACACCTCAATATCTGTTTTTTTCTCTACAATAAGTACACTAGTTTTAATTTAAATTTTAATTAATCTATGTTTTGGTAGCAATGAAAAATTAAAACGATATTATGGTATCTATTAAGTATTATGTACCATGGCTAAATAAATTATTTAGCCATGTTATGTACTTTGTACTATAAGACTTTCGAATAGATTGTAAATATGTAACAATTATTGTTAAACATATTCAATGTAAAACTAACAATTATTGTTGACTATAATCAATTGATGCTTCGATCAGAATTGTTTTATTGAAGAAATTATTTATTATTTCTTTGAATTCAACATACCCACCAAGAGATTTCACCTAATCAGCAAAGAATACCCATGATGCGAAGTATATTTCACTCTTTTAATCTCTTGTATTGTGCTTATTTACTATTCACTAATTAAAGTAAAACTTATTTTTCATTAATATTATTCTTGTCTCATTTCACTGTCATGTATAATTTTGTTATTATAAGTTTTTTTAGAACGGGAGAACAAACATGATATAAAGCTATACTTTACCAGAGGTAGTTGAAGTTTATAGTTGTTATGGATTTATAAAAAGATTAAGAAGTAATTATTCGGTATATGGAAGTAGGGATGGGGGGGAGGAGTTGTGTTGAAGTATTATTTTTTTAAAAAGAGTAAATATTAGACCAAGTTCTGTACAGTGAGTGTATGGATGGCACAGAACTTATTAAAATATATTTTACTTCAGATCTAATTTATAATACATTTTATATTTCATTCAAAATCTAAATTTTAAAATATATTACTCATAAGTAAATATATGTTATACCATATTTTTTATGAAAAAAATTGTAATGCATTTGAAGTTTAATTTTGATTTCAAAACAATTAGGTAATAATTAAAAATTTATGAGGTATTCCAAGTCAGTTCATATAGTTCTAATCCTGATCCCTACTGACTTCACTCCTCATTTCGATTATGAGTAAAACGAAGAAGCTTATGATTTTACAATGACCACTAGCATGGAAATATTCAGTTCTTCAAACCCACACGATTACAGTTATTTATTCAATAAGTGAACAAAGATAGTATATTTATTGTACATTTTATCAAAGTGAAAAAAACCGTGTAGTATATATGGCTCACGGTATAATATAAATTTCAAATGTGGCCTGCAACTTGGGCAAGGTTGGGCACGCCTAGTCTAGCCTATACAATCCTAAGGTTAAATATAAATATTTTTCACATGTCTATTTGTGACAAATATTACATGTTTAATACAAAAGTTACCTTTTTCCACAACTCATTAATTGCTTGCATTTGTAATACCACTAATTTATGTTCTTTTTCCAAAGTACTTTTGGTATCCACTAAATCTTTATTCATTTGCCTAAAAATTAAGAAATTATATAAATTTCAAAAATCAAACAGTCAAATCAAATTTTTTACTTAATGTATTGATTGAATCGCAACATTTGTATGTGTTGATACACATTGGTTACATTTTTGTTTAAATTTCTAGTACGATATCCTCGCCACAATTTTTGAATCACAATGGCTGAATGATGTAAATCTAAACAAAATTTATAAACAAAGTTGAAACAGTACAATATTTATTAATTATTATACTATTTACCTTTATTATCATGGCCATTCATTTGTAACGCCTTATTCTTGATCATCTGCAGTTTGTCCATGGTAGGTGCTCGAGACTCTTCACCAGCTGGCGTTTGAAGACCAATTACTGGTCTTGCTTTTGGAATACTTGGTGTCAATGGACTAGGTAAAGAGTCCAATATTGGTAACATTGTACTAGCAGCAGGTAGTGGTGGAGATTGGACAAAACTATTGGCTTCAGTCACAGGCAAATGAACACTACGAGACATAATGCTAGGTGTTACTTGGCAACTTTCCGATCCGGTTGATAGTCTTTGAGTAGTAGATTTAAGAACACTGGGATCAAGACTCCTTGTCATCAATGATTCCTGCCCAGGCTCTTTGGTATTTGGTACACTCGTTCCTAAATGAATAACCGGAGAAAAAAATATTAAATTAAGACCAAAATCAAAGAATTCATAATGTAACTAATAAAACTCTTTCTACTTGAAAAACAGAAAAAAAAAATTTTATTTCCATGTATTTTTTCTATTAAAAGTAATCAATCCCCGAGGGAATTTACTTCGCTTTTATTTTAATAAATATTTACTGTGTAATTGATCTCTGTATTGCTGAGCTTTACTCAAAACTAGTCTCAATTTTCTTTCTTGCTCAGTCTCTAAAGCATGACTAGTATGTGGACATGTTTCTGTTAAATAACGAACAAGAGCTGCATGTTGACCAATTTGAAATTTTCGACCTTGACCTTGACTGTATAACCATTCAGCCTTTAAACTGAAAAATAATAGGACAATAGTAATTAATGACAGTACTTAAAATTAAACCATTGAATAATAAAATGGTATGTAAAAGTTGTTCTTTCATCTAGAATAACATTTTGAGAATTTGTGTAAGTTTAAATAAATACTAACTTTTCAATATCATCCACAGCATAGCCATCAATTATTTTTATACTAGGACACCAATTGACTATAAATGGTCTATAGTTAAATGTGTACCCTTCTAGACAACTATTACCAGTTAATGTAATTTCTCTTAATTTACCAAGACGACAAAGCTGAGATATTTCATTTAAATCATTAAGACTGTTATTAGCTAAAGTCAAAGTGAGCAAGTTTGCCGGAAGAAAATTTTGGCAGTTGGTTAGATGACAGATTTGATTTGAATGTAAAAACAACCTCTGCAAATTAATAAAAAAACATGTTTAAACATCAATTATTAAAACTAATAATATAGTTCTATGAAACCCATTCAAAATATACTTGCTTCAAGTTTTACAAGATGATTCAGATTGGTAATGTATGAAATACTGTTGAATGATAGGTCCATATGCATTAAGTTGACATTAGTTGATAAATGTTCAATAATCTAAAGAAAAAAAACTACTTATTAAAATTTAACAAAAAAAAACTTAACAACATTGAAAGGAATCAAACATATACCTTGATTTTGTTATTAGACAAATTAAGCCATGTTAGGTTTGTTAAATCTCTGAGCCCTTCAATACTCATTACAAGATTATTAGACAAATCTAGTTTTACCAATTTTGTTAATTTAGCTACTGTGTACATTCTCATCATTTGATTGTGACTAGCAATTAACTTTGAAAAATTTAACAAAATTTAGTTAATAATGTAAATATTATGTAAATTATTAAATATATTTAATTACTTCAGTAATATTAGTAAAGTCTTCAACATTTTCCACTTTCTGAAGGCTATTTTTGCTGACGTCTAAAACTTTGATGATGTGACTGTTTTCACTTTTTGGCAACTTTTTCAATTCTTGATCAGATAAATCTAATAATGAATTATCTGCAAATCAAATTAATTAACTATTAATTCATTTGTGATGCATTTATCATTTGGTATATATTAATATAGGAATAAATTGCATTGTATCATATTTTAATAACTTGTAATTGAATATTTTAAACACAAATGAAAATGTTAACCAAACTAAAAAATATAGATAATTATTATAAATTTTAGAAAATCATTTTTTTTAATAAAACAATGTTACGATGTACTTATTAAATTAGGTAATCTAATATGGCAAAATATTATTGTTTTACCAGTCATTTTGACTAATATCAGGAAATACAACAAAATCACTAGATTATTATGTGATAAAAAACCAGTCAATAATGTAAATATATATATTATATAAGGAATTAAAGTTTTTTCTGAAAAATAACTAGGTAACTTGATAGAAGTTTAATAAAAAATTATTTTCAAATTTTCAGTGTAAACAAAACATCCTTATCTTATTGGAAATATCTGATATGATTATCTGTTTTAGTAAACTAGCAAGAACTTAGAAACGAGTTGCATGTAATTGATAACAAACCGTATTCCTTTTTATTTATATTTCAATAACTTCACACAGTCATAACAAAAGACGAAAAAATAATGTTATACTTATGAAGTACAAATGCTATAAATTAAAACTATATTAAAATTAAAATTAAATTTTTTGAACAATAAATGATATAGAGTTAATTATTAATCATCAAAGGTAAGCAACATTAATTCAAATAAAAATAACTGAAATTAGGCCCTATGTACTTGTAACGCACGTGTTTTGATCATTTGGATTAGTGTATTGGAATGTATTGGAAGCGTGCAAATGTTTATTACGCGCGATGTGTGCGTTGTCGCTTCAATTACTGTACTGTATCCAAGTCGCCTCGCCCTGTTAACGAAGCTGAACTTATAGTAGAAAAGACACAAGAGCATCAAATGATACCTGGTACTTTAACCAAGACACCGCGGCTGAAGCCAGTTGAAAGTACAGAATTTCGTAAAAACGCATTGAATATTCAAATGTTGTCAGCCAACTTGTACAATCAACTTTTCAAAGATCCACACCGTCTAGACGACAATATCTTGAGGATGGCTTTAAATGAACTGTCTAAATTTGATTTGCCATCAACAATGCACAAGATACCTGATGTAGAATTACAATTGCCTCCTATAGAAGGGGACATAGTTAATCACTTTTATGAAATTGGCAAAATGCAAAGCCAACCATATTCTGTATTGATGGATGAATTTTTAAAACATACAATACCAGTAATGCCTAAAGAATGGGTGTTTAGAGAAGGCTGGACTAGATATGGTAAAGAAATTGAACCCTGTGACTATCCTAAGGAGAAGGTAATGATTTTTGATGTTGAAGTTTGTTGCAAAGAAGGTGACTTACCAACTTTAGCAACTGCTGTCACATCAGAAGCTTGGTACAGTTGGGTGAGTAAAGATTTAATCAGCTGTAATACCAGGTCTGGTAGAAATCTTGGTTATTCTTATAAAGATCTCATACCTTTAGAAACATCATTTATGTCTAAAGAAAAATTAACCGAGTGGACTAATACTCCTAAATTATGTGTAGGCCATCATGTTGCTTTCGATAGAGCTAGAGTTATGGAGCAATATTGGATTAATCGCACAGCTCTTAGATTTATAGACACTATGTCTTTACATGTTGCCATAAGTGGTATAACAAGTTATCAGAAAACATTGTTGAAATCTAAAGATGTCATTGAAGATGAGTCTTGGCAACATTACAGTTCGTTAAATAGCTTAAGTGAAGTTTACAAATTGTATTGTAAGTCTGAGTTATCCAAAAGTGATCGTGATATATTTGTCAAAGGTTCATTAAAAGATATCAATAATGATTTTCAAAATTTAATGAGTTATTGTGCAAATGATGTAAAAGCTACAACACAAGTTTTGAAAAAACTGTGGCCAATATTTATAGAACGTTTTCCTCATCCCGTTACTTTGGCTGGTATTTTAGAACTAGGTACATCATATTTACCAGTAAATTCAAACTGGAATAGATATTTAGACACTTCAAATGAAATATATGAAGACTTGGATATCGAGTCCAAATTTTTACTTTCCCAGCAAGCCAATCAAGCGTGTCAGTTGATGTTTGATGACAACTATAAAAAAGATTTGTGGCTTTGGGATCAAAATTGGACTCCAAAAGAACTAAAATTAAAAAAAGAAAAGAAGAAAAAACCTGAAATTACTGTTGAAAACAAACCTATAGAACCTGAAAATATTTACGAAGAGAGATTCTTAAAATTGGAAAAAATGTTTAAACCCCTGATGGCCACTAGTGAACGAATGCCTCTTAAAACACCTCATCTGGTGGGTTATCCAGAATGGTATAGAAAACTGTGTGCACCTCCTAAAGACCCAAGTTGGGTTCCTGGTCCATTACTTATAAGCTCTGGTATGCACCTTGTTCCTAAGTTACTTTCACTTATGTGGAAATCCCTTCCTCTACACTATGTACGAGGACATGGTTGGGGTCAACTTGTGCCCCATGACACTGATATAAAACTCCCAGATGCCGAGCTGGTACCATTTGAACATTTACTAGACCATTTTATAAAAAGTAATGTTTCTTGTGATTGTAAAGTTGTGATTAATTATGCTGACCTTCATGAAGATATCCAAACAAATTTAGTCAAATATCAATGTGTTTTTAAAAAAAAGAATTATAAGAATGTACAAAATAAATCTTGCAAAGAAAATTTAGTTACAGGTTGTGGTTTATTGAAACTTCCCCATAAAAATGGCAATCATTTGAACGTTGGAAATCCACTGGCTAGAGATTTCTTAAATAAATTTTCTCAAAATGGTTTGTCGGGGAAAGACAGCAAAGCTGAACGCATCATTGAAATTTCACGTATGCTATCTTATTGGAGAAATAACAAAGAACGCGTTGAAGGACAAATTGTTGTATGGACAGATAAATTAGAAGGTTATGGTGCCATCATACCACAAGTTATAGTGTGTGGAACATTAACTCGTAGAGCTGTAGAAAGGACATGGATGACTGCTGCTAATGCTATTGACGAACGCGTTGGATCTGAGTTGCGTAGTATGATCCAATCGCCTCCTGGTTATTCTTTAGTTGGTGCAGATGTTGATTCTCAAGAATTATGGATAGCATCTATAATTGGAGATTCTTATTATGGTAAAGAACATGGTGCTACAGCTTTTGGATGGATGACACTTAGTGGCAAGAAAAGTGACTGTACAGATATGCATAGTGCAACTGCCAAAGCAATTGGAATCACAAGAGATAACGCTAAAATATTAAATTATGCTAGGATTTATGGGGCAGGTAAACCATTTTCTGAACGTTTATTGAAGCAGTTTAATCCAGACTTAAGTCATGCACAAGCAAAACAAAAAGCAATAGCGATGTTCAACATGACTAAAGGAAACAGAGTCTACAAACTTCATGACTCTGTATTACCAGATGTTAGAAAAAGAAAATATTCACGAATTGGTGCTCAAGAATTATGTACAATTTATAATATGAGTGTTGAAGAATTGTTTGAAAAACCTATTTGGAGTGGAGGTTCAGAATCAGCAATGTTTAATAGTCTAGAACAGATAGCATGTTCAAAACACCCAAAAACTCCTTTTTTAGAATCCAGACTTAGTCGAGCTTTGGAATTTGATGGAATAGATGTAGATAAGTTTATACCCACAAGAATAAATTGGGTAGTGCAGAGTGGAGCTGTTGATTTCCTTCATCTTATGTTGGTATGCATGCGCTGGTTAATTCATCCTAGTGTTCGTTTCTCTCTTAGTTTTCATGATGAAATACGTTATTTAGTGCCAAATGAACACCGTTATCAGACTGCATTAGCTTTACATGTTACAAATTTACTAGTCAGATCATTTTGTGTTAAAAAATTAGGTATGACTGATTTACCACAATCTGTAGCATTTTTCAGTTCAGTCGAAGTAGATACAGCTCTAAGAAAAGATGCACTAAGTGATTGTATTACACCATCTAACCCTCATGGGTTGTCAAAAGGTTATGGAGTGCCACTTGGAGAATCACTGGACATCATAAAAGCTATAGAGCTGTCAGGTGGACAAATTGGCATGTTCAAGAAAAAAAATAAGAAAAACTGATTAATTAAATGACTGAAAAACCAATTATTATTTTTGTACTAAGATTTATATAAATGTTTTTTGTTGATTTTTCATGAAATGTTATTTTTTTACAGAATGTCTAAAGCAACTAAACGTAAACATGTACAGAAGGAAATGCTTACGGCCGATTGGAGTGGTCCAATAAACGACCAACGTATCGTGCGCATTGTTGCTGGCCGTGGTAACAATCTTCATGAAGTATTCTCAGTTGAAGATAATGAAACGTTTCTTGTGTCAATGCCAGCCAAATTCAGGCGAAATGTGTGGGTCAAACGTAATGATTATGTTGTGATTGAACCAATAACTGAAGGAGACAAAGTACGTGGTGAAATTGTACGTGTACTGACTAAAGAAGACATCAAATTAATGAAACAAAAAGGGTGGAGCAAAAAAGAAGAGAGTGATGATATTGAACCTAACACAAATAGGCCTATTGTTACCACAATTAGTGACCTGAGCTGTACTGATACAGACACTGATCATGATGATCCATCTGAAGATACTGATTATTCTTCATGAGAGTATACCTTAAAAAAGTGTATTTTTCTGTATATTATGCCAAACAAAGACTCTTCTGTAATTAAAATGTTATGTGATTTATATATTAAGCTCTAATGTTGAAAAAAACTAATTTAAGTATATATTTAAATAAAATGTATTGTAATGTGAAGTGTTAAAAATAAATGTTATGGGTAATTTTCTAATTTAATGTAGAATAATGAATAATTTTTCAATTACTAAAATCTAAGCAATAATGACAAATGTTTATAATTTTGGAACATTTTATTATTAAATAAGGTTTAGTGTATTTAAATTTTATTAGCCAATGACTGAACTAAATAAATAACTACTTACATTGTGTCAAAAAATGTGTTCAATTATAATACATAAAACAATATTTGTGGTAATAAATAAATAAGGTAAAGGTACTTTAATACATACGTATAGGTGTTGCAGGAACACATTAAGTAAATGTTATTTAAGAATAAGAAATAAAATATGAATTATAATTTATAAATCTCATAATTTTTTTTGAAATTTTGTAAAATTAGTTAAGTTACCAGAGAATATACAAATAATAAGTAGAACACTATAAATACTACTCGTAGAAGTAATAAATTAATCCATTAATTGATAAAATGTGGATTTAGAATGAGGCCTAGGTTCATGAACTGCCTGTTAAATATTTTAAACTTTTATTCTTTTAGGGAAAATAACTAACATTAGTGACACCAACACACTTTGAGTAGGGCTAGATGAATATGTAAATACATATTTTAACTAAAACACAATAAATTAATTAGTATTAGGAAAAAAAGAATAAAATAAAAAAATTCTCGGTAGTAGGAAACAAAAGCCCCTGAATAATTACCGATTATCTAACCAAAATGTCCCCACAATGCACAGCAAGTCCAAGAACATATATAAATTGGGCGAAAACAAGTGATGGCACCGATGAGCATAACAATGAGTGCCAAAACATATGCAATAACTGTTTATGGTCATTAATAGGGAAATATTACGATATCAATGAATATGAAAGAGGTTTTTTTTCTTAGATTCAAATTAATTATGGCTAGTGATAAATTTGTTTCACATGATTTACGAAAAAAAAAAAAAAAAGAGGACTTTTTCAAATTTTATTCATAATACTAAAGGGTAAAACAATTTAACAATTTACGTCATCAAAATTGATGATTTATTAAATTCAACAATTAAACAAATATTTTTAAAAGCTCCAAGTAGAAGTGAAATATTTAAAAATAACTTCAAAGGGCTGATAATAATGATTCCCAAATAAAAAATCCAAATTACGTAATATATAAATTAATTAAATTTTAGCACTTTATGTAGGTAATTAAAAATTTAAGTAATGCAAAGCATATACAAGAAAGCCAGACATACTTCGCTCTTCAGGTCAGATACTCTTGGTGGGTGTGTTGAATTTTAAAGAAACTATAAATCATTTTAACAAAATATTTAGTTTACCGAGTAAGATTTGAACCCGGTACTATCGCATTCAAATTCGATGACTTAACCAGAAGATCACAAGGACAGCGTTGAAAAATTGTTGAAATAGTAGATATTTAATGTAATGACCGAAAATATTTAATTTTCATAATATAATAATAATTAGAAAACTATTAGGTAATGCATGAGGATTTTAATTTACACCATCATATTCAGCGTCGAAAAAAAACATTGCCTAAGGTGTAAACTAGAAATACTCCATAAAATTTATCTGTACTTTCTTTAGTTTTTTTTCAATCAAACCCTAGTTAAATGTTTAATACTTCGTTTGTAGGAAATTTTATTGCACCAAAATATTCGCAATAAAATACTCCACCTATGTAACAAGTTTCAAAAATATCGATTGCACCAATATTCTTAAAATATACTTAAAATGTGTAATTTTAGATAAAACTATCGAATTTCGTCAAAATTCTAATTTCAAACATTTATAGAGAAAAAAATTGACTTACAATTTTTAAGATTTTTCAATTCAATTAAACATATCTGTGAAACATTTCTAATATTTTAAAAATGTTATACTTAACTCAAAATTGATCAAATGTTTTTGAAATTTTTATGAAGAATTCTCGTAACCATTTTTACTAATATGTGAAAATTTCAAGTTTATTTTCATTATTTTTATAGTTATGTTAAAAAAAAATTTCAATTGAATAAAAATTAAGATACAATAGCATATTTTGCCGTTTTTTGTCAATTTTTTGACAGATTTCCGCGTTTTTGAAAAAAGTATGAAGAAATTAAAAAAATGATTTCTCTAGAATACCTAACATCTGAGTGTGATTTTGGATTTATAGTTACTGATCAAAACTTTTGGACAAGTATAAACGTGTTCACAGAATGAGAAAAAAAAATATAAACATCACTGTAAAATCATAAGCTTCTTGGCTCTGCTGAAAATCTAAAAAACTTAATGAAAAGAAATCTCAGAAAAAAGAACTAATTTTTTTTTTTCATGTTTTCAAAATTTTCTTGCGTCAAATTATTTTTCATATTATTGTCTATCTAGTAACTATGTTTAAATATTCATAAAGTTTGGATAGCAAAAAGATAGTTTCTGAGTCTTTTTTGTAAAATTTTAGGTAATTTTGAGAAAATAATTGTGAATATTGAAAAATGACCTCACTGAAGTACTAACTAGAGGTTAGTTCGAAAAGTAGCTGGTCAAGAATTTTTCACAAGTATTAACAGAAAAAAAAAGTAAAGTTTAGACAAGCAAGCCGGTCGGTCATACTTCGCACCACAGATATTCTTCGCTCGTCAAGACAGATATTCTAAAAGGATGTGTATAATTTTAAAGAAACGGTAAATCTTTTCTTCAATAAGACGATTCTGAACAAAAAGTTAATAATATACAGAACAATAATAGTCGTCATTTTCAACACAATCACCAAGAGTATCTGACCCGAAGAGCAAAAGATATCCTTGGTGCAAGTATATCTGATTTTCTTGTCTTTACTTTACTTTACTTTGCTTTGCTTTACTTTACTTTTTTTTATCTAATAAATAAAGGAAAAAAAAGCCGGACATACTTCGCACGATGGGTGTACTTCGCACGACGGGTGGTATTCTCTTGACGGGCGTATTAAATTTTAAAGAAACGATAAATCATTTCTTCAGTAAAACGATTCTG
>JAIPRM010011067.1:0-13218 GCA_025469315.1 Stegophylla sp. TES_Ste_2020
CGTTCAGAATCGTTTTACTGAAGAAATGATTTATCGTTTCTTTAAAATTTAATACGCCCGTCAAGAGAATACCACCCGTCGTGCGAAGTACACCCATCGTGCGAAGTATGTCTGGCTTTTTTTAATTAACACCTAAATGGTTGGTAAGTAATGTTTTTTCACCATATTATGTATTTTTTGACACTGAATACGATAGTGTGAATTAAAATTCACGTGCATCAATAGTTTTCTAATTATTTTATTCTATTTTGAAAATTCAGTATTTTCGGTTATTATACTAAATACTTACTATTTCAATTCAACAATCAATGATGTTAGTTGGCGAAATGGGACGACAATGTTCTTTTCACGCGACGGTGCCAGATTTTAATCAAACCTGGTTATGCGCATATTTTGTATTTTTTTTTTAACAGTGACTGACAACCTGTGCCACGATTAACATTAGTAATAAATATGTTACAGTGCATAAATGTTGATTTACGATAATTAGAGCCGCTTTATTCTATTTTATTTTATTATGACTCTATAATTTAAATTTTATATTGCAATAAAATACTGTTAACTATATAATATTATAATTAATATTTATACAAATTCATTAAATAAACTAAGTTATATTGTACAGTGTGATCATGCTCACAGGTACCACCAAATATCTCAGCTGGATGATGTTGTATTGAAATTAATTTCTCTTTAGGCCTAAGGGACACTGAAATACACATTATTGAAGATTTTCAATTTTTTAACCCTTTTTGAGTGTTTATGCACAATACAGCATACATTTTTTTAAATGGAAAGACTAATTTTTTTTTACATATACAGGTAGATTGATATTTTTTAAAACAATTTATTTTTTATTCCAAAATTGAGTACGTTAGAGAAGTCAAAACTTTAATTTATGAATATTTTGTTTTTTTACTTAAACCCCTAATAACTCAAAAAAGTATTAAATAATTTAACATAATTTTTAGTATTTGATACTTCTGTATAAAGTTAACTTCATTATAATTATAAATGATGATTATTTTAAGTTTTAAGTGGTTTAGGTAAAAATTCATAAAAAATAAATTGTGCATTAATTAAAATTTTGACTAACTCTAAATTGGTCAAAATTGAAAATAGAAAAATGTATTTTAAAGAAATTTTTTTAGAAAAAAATTAATATCTGAATATAGTGAAACCACTAAATACTCTCAGTCACTGTAATTTTGTCGTTATTTAGAGATGAGATGTCCACTTTTCAGGGGAGAAATTGTTTTTTCAAAAATAATTAGGAGAAATTAATAACTAAATAATATGTACAATTATATGAACCATTTGTTACAAAAATACCCATGTAGAAAATACGTGATGAGCATTTTGGAAAAAGAATATTTCTACTTGATTATAAATAAAATCTCAATCAGGTTTTTATTGAAAAGAAAAAAAAATAACTAGTATTATGAAAATTCTAACTTTAAATGGTAAAAAAAAAGAAGTTAACTTATAATTTACAATATATTTTCAGTATCATTAGTAAAACTTATATAAAATGTATAGGTCTTAATAACAAAAAGTAAAAATTGTATGAAATAAAAACTTATAAATACCAAGAATTTTTCAATACTTCAAAGATTTATACTTAGCTCAAAATTAGTCAAAAGACTTTGAAATTATTATGAAGTATGTAGTGAATATTTTTAGTAGTTGGTTAAAGTTTCACCTTACTATAAATAACTGTTTTGGATTTATGGCCTAGTAACAAAAATTGATTTATTAATAATAAAGCATGTATTTCTCTGGTTACATAAATATTATTTATATATTTGACATAATAGGTATTTGTAAAATGTTCACAATGCCTCCATGTAAAGTAGCCTCTATCATCAAAACCAATGCTTTGTGTATAAAATATTTAAAAAGTGATTAGAATTTACAAAAAATGGTTTAAAAATTGATTAAAATTATAAATCATTAAAAATTTTTATAGATTCTGAGTGAAACGAAGAATTATTACAATGATGTTTATTTTTCCCCATTTTTTATGTGTACAAGTTTTCACTTGGAATTACTTGTTCAAAAGTTTCAAACAGTAATTTTTTAGATCGGGAATTGCGTGGTACTTATGGTTACTATAGTTGGTACTTTTTGGATGTTATTTTTTAAATTTCTCAATATTTATTCCTCAAACGAGAAAAAGCTGTTGAAAAATTGTTTTAAATCGGCAGAATATGCCATAAATAAGATAATCATAAAATTTATTTTATTCATTTCGCTATATCTACAAAATATATAGGACTAAAAACTTGAAATTTTTACACATAATTAACAATAGTGAAACATGAAAAATATTTAACCAATTTTGGGTAAATGTATTTTGCTATTACTTTGTATTTTGTTAGATTTAACTTAGTAAAATTTTTAATTCTTCACGTATTAATTGAAAATTGAACACAACCTCACTCAAATATATTTCTTATTAACCTGAAAAAACCTCAAAAATTGTAGGTCAACTTTTGATTTTTTAAACATTTAAAATTAGAATTTGTATGAAATTGTCATCTTGAAGTAAAATAATATTTATTTTTTTTTCAATCAAAACATTATTTTTGGAATTTAAAATACACTCAATATTTTATTTTATCAAATAATTCCTCATATGTTTTTCTACATGTAGCATAATTTTCATAAAAGTTGACCTCTCGAATAATTTTTCACAGCATTTATATTATAGAATTACGCCTCAGATGACAGTCAATCCAAATAATGGCAGATTTCTCATACTAATTATTACATAAAATATTTAAATTTCTGTTTTTAGTGGAAAATTGTAAACCAGTTTACTCATATATAAGTCAACAACTTGTATTTATAAGATTATTATTAAAATTATTTATGATAATCATAAATTATAAGAGCTTTAAACTTAATAACATGGCAAAATTCATCGTTTTCCACATATTGTGTAATGGACACAGATTTTTCTATTATGACTTATTCCAATAGTACTAGTGCTTAATCATGAAAATATCAACAATATCTTGTCATAGACTAATTTAATAAATATGAATGATGAGATGTAACAATTGTTTAACTTACCTACTCAATATAAAAAGTAACAATTGTTAAATATACCTACTCAATATAAAACTAACAATTATTGTTGTTTATGATTAACTAAAGCTCCACTCAGAAAAGTTTAATTGATAATTTTTTTAAAATTAATACCACTAAATTTGGTGGTGTTTAAAATAAACACCGCCAAAACTATTCCACCTGTGTAGCAAAGAATACCCAAGATGTGAAGTATGCTGGCTTTTTAAAAATTATATTAGGAAATTAAATAACTAATTCTTCTTTTTTAAATTCTATTTCAATTTTCATTTGATGCTGTATTTAGAAGAGTAATCAGGACAACAAAAATGAAGTGCATGATGTTGGAAAAAAAATATAGTCAATATGCTTGGGTATAAAATTCTATCAATATCTGGAAAAATATCAAATTAAACATTAATACAAATTGAAAAAGATACATTTTTCAAAAACTAAAATTAAATATATATATATATTGACCTAAGATTGGTATTTTAGCTAAAAATTAAAATTTGCATAAGTCAATATGATTTAGACTTGAAAAAGTTAAGAATAAAGGCAAAAGATGACCTTTTGTAAAAAATAGGGTATTTTTGGAGACTTAAATAAAAATAAACTCATATTTAAGAAAAGTGACCAAGTGGCTGCCCTAATATTTCAAAGTTCTCATCAATGAATAAATTCTTTGGAAATAAATTACTAATGAACTATATTTACAAACCATATTGAATGGTCATAATACTGAATCATATATAATGGTCTTCAAATAGTTCTGTGTGATTCCTTATGATAAGTCTTGAAGAAAGTAGCAGTGGATAACTATCATGCATGTCAACTAGTCTTGATTTTAAATAATTTATACAAGTCCTATTGACATGAATGGAAGTTTTCACCCGGAACTTTGCTGATGTTGCAAAGAATCCGCAATGCATGAATAACAGCAACAACCCATCACAATCCATATCATGTAATTATGCACATTATTGGACCACTACCAGTAGATCTCAGAGCACAGGAAGTATGACATCGGTGACGGCGATTACACAAAGTTTTGAAGTCTGCGGACAAAAGATATCACATTTAAACTACTGAATTAAAGTAAGATTTTCAAAGGCATTGTATATCAACTTGAAATACTTAGTATGATATTAAAATCAATTTATTAAAAGTTTTAACTAACTAAATTATAGACTGAAATTTTTGTAATAAGAACAAACTCAAATATTTTTAGATAAAATGCTATTGTAGAAACTGAAGCTTCACTTAGAATTGTTTTATTGAAAAAAATGGTTTACTATTTCTTTAAAACTAAACAAACCACCAAGTCCTAACGGAGGAGCAAAAAACACCTGAAGCAAAGTACGCCCAGCTATTTTGAAATTATATTTCAGTTTTCATTTGATACTGTATTTAAATGAGTACACATGAAGAAATTATATTCAATATGCTTGGGTATATAATTGTATTAATATTTAGGAAAACATAAAATTAAACATAATACAAATTAAAGATGATATATTTATCTATACCCAAATATAAAAAAATATGACATTAATATTTTAGCAAAAATTAAACTTTGCTAAAATCAAAATGACTAAGATCTGCAAAGGTTAATAATATTGACAATTTGTATAAATAGGGTATTTTTAGAGACTTGAATAGAAATAATAACTTTAAGTTGAAATAGTGGCCAAGTGGCAGCCCTACATTATGTATTTTGTACACATTTTTAAATAAGATATAAATCTTTTAATTTTTAATAAAAACTTTTTAATATTTAATAAATTTAACACCCATTTAAGTTTAATTAGAACTATAAATACTAAATATCTAGGTATAATAATTTATCATAAAATGTAAATTACAATAAAGAACTTAATAAAATAAAAACTTAGTAAATCAATGAATTTACTTTTTAATGTCTATTATGATAATGTATAATGTACAATTTCCTTAAATAACCATATATTATTATGTCCATAAATATATTTACATATATATATATAAATATATCAAAGGTTCTCACTAAGACATTAGACAGGGCCAAATTATAATTTTGAAAATTACTTGTGGGCCGCATATATTTTTAATGGTAATGATTAAAAAATATAAACATTAAATATTTACCTATGAATAAATTATAATTAACTAATTTATATGTAGTTATAATTTTAAAAAAAATTTATAAAATACATTATAAATGTTAATACATTTATAAGAATAGTAAATTCATAATAGTATTGATTTGATATTAATTTTTTATTTAAAGTTATTTCAATGTTGATGGAAGAAATCTTTCTTATATATTTTATTATTTGTAAGTTCACATGAAATTTTGATGTAGACAATCATAGTAAATTGTACAAATGTGTATTTTTCAAACGATTTATGCATTTGTTTTTAAAATATGTTAATTTACTAAAAATAGCCATAAATAAATTGACCCAAAAAATGTTAAAATTATTTCTGTATACATTGTAAAAGTGAAAGATACTGAAGTTCTTTAAGTGTATTCCAAAATTCTTTTACATTATTTTGACTATTAAAAATATCTTTTAATGTAATGCCCTGCTAAAATTCTATTAATTCAATTTTCTACAACTAAACATTGCAATTAAAAATAATAATTTCAAATGTATCTTTTGTAGTTACACTGCCCATGGATTTTCAATAAATCAAAATGCATTACTAACATTTTTGGCATCATTGAAAGATTGTTCTTCTAGTACTTCACAGTAACCAATAGTAAGAAATTTCAGTTTTAAAGATTCTATAACATAATAAAAAGATAAGATAAATTAAAGTTATTGCATATAAAATTACAATGAAATCAAAGAAATTTAATTTTATTTAATTTTGAATTTTTGAATGTACAATTTAATTTTAGCGTGGGCTACACAAAATTTCTTTAAGGGATATATGTGATCCATGGGCTGCATAGAGAGTACCGTTGATATATGTATATATATATATGATCTAGCAAATGAGAGATTGAAGATCTTTGATTGCTGTAAATGTATTTCAAACCCCAAATAATTTTCCTTCTACAGACATCTGTAAAATGTATATACGTTCATTAAACACATAATAATTTATATTTTTAATTTATTTAATTTTATTAGTGTACAATGGAACAACCATTACAATTGGTGCTAACCGAAATAGTTCTAGTTTGTTCAAGTGGTTTTCTAACCAATAGTTACAATGCCAATGTACATACCAATATACAATGTTTATAATTGAGCCTCAGTACATTGTTGTACTTTACAATAAGTCAAATCGAATGATTATTTTATTTCTAACCTGAACAAAATACTTCAAGTTCATCTCTTTTTGAGTATGCGCCAATATCTTAAATAGTGCCAATAGTAGTTGTTTGAATAACATAATTACTTAAAACCATTTCAGAAACAAGATTCACCGCATTCCCTGTTTTAAAATTTGAATTAGTAATTTTTAGTCTATAACCAACATTTTTTGAGAATCTAAATAAATTACTAAGAAATATTAAAAGTTATTAAATATTTATTTATACAGTTCAAAATAATAAAATTTCATTAATACCAGTAATATTATTTTACATCAACCAAATAAAAACAATGATTGATCAGACAATAAAGTATTTCTACAGTCTTTAACAGTCTTTACTGCTTTACATAATGCATTATCTACTTTTTGTAATTTTTGTTATTTATATTATACTAAATTATAAAGAAATGTCCAATAGTTATTTCACTCTTTTTTAAAGAAATGAGTTCTACTTTGGCAGGTTCCAGAGTAGCAACCCGAAATATATATAGTTCAAATTATTTAATGTGTAAGCAGATATTTTTACTATACAAAATAATTAAGTATATTTAAATAATAATTACTTAATATCAATTACTAATTGTACTGAATACAAATTAATGAATAATGTAAATTAAGTTACCATTTTTTCAGTAATATCTCAATCAAAAGCAGATAGTTATAAATCTGTCATGATTTCTTCAGTTTTATTCAAAATATTTGAGATAAAAAAGTCTAAATAACATGTTATACGCAGATGCTTATCATGTTTCCACATCTTGAACAGCTTGTTTTCTCTTTTCTTGTCTTAGTCCAAGATAAATTGGTGTTATCCATTAATGTTGATGTTCCTCATCAATTTTTTAAATATTTAAAGGGATTTGATTCTTTTGATAACAACACAGTTCTGTTTCACCCTGAAAGTATAATGGTTTATTATTGTAGTCAAAATAATGTAAAATGTTTTAGTAAAAATTAGTTAAAAAAAAAAATGATTATTCAATGAGATAATGAAAGCTTATGAATAGTCTCGTGACGTCATAGAGCCAACGAGTGAACAGTCACCTATGTTTTACATGTAAAAGTAGTTTTATTTTTACAATGATTTTAAAAACATGCTATTATATTTCAGATTTTTTTTTTTTTGAATCTGAAGTGATCCGAATATTTTGTATTTTTTTTTAACCGTAACTGGCTACATATGCCATGATAAACATTAGTAAAAATTATGTAACAGTGCATAGTTGATTTATGATAATTAGAGCTGCTTTATTTTATTATAATGCTTATATTTTATTGTAATTTGAAATTATTTATGGAGTATTCATTAGGTGTATATGAATATATGAAAATCAATTTTGGTTTTTCATAAATGCTGTATGTAACAAAATAATTTATAGTTCAACATTTAAGTTTAATTCTTCAGAACTGATGATTATTATTGTGTATTAGTTGAAGCTTCGTTCAGAATCATTTTATTGAAGAAATTATTTATCGTTTCTTTGAAATTCATTATTTTAAAATTATTCTTTAATTAAAATATACATCCTTTTTTTTTAAAAAAAAAACTTTTGGAGAAAATTTTTCTGATGCCTCTCTTTCCTTAAAGTACATCACTGAGCCTGCTAAAATGGTTTTTCATAGTAAATTAAATGGCAGTACAGCGTTAACAAACAAGATAAGTCGACGCGTTTAAATTATCATAGCACACTGGTGAGACTGTAACAAATGAGTACCTAATTAACTTAGTGCAACATTCCAATTTTAATTCTCAGTTTCCTTTATATTTTATACTAAACTTACCTAATAAAAATTGTGATTGAGATATGCAATTTGCAAATATTCAATTATATGTTCTCTTATCCAAATTTTTAATGATTAAATCAGTCATTTTTATCATATTAACTGCATTATCAATTGTAATAGAATATATCTGAGATTAAGTTTTTCCATATTTACTAAAAAAAAAAAAAAAAAAAAAAAAAATAGGATATTAATAGATAGTTACGTAATTAGGTATATTATATAATAAGATTATGTATTTAATAATTATATATCTTACACTAAACAAAAATTAGCTTGTAAACATTGAATAGAATAAGTAACCATCACATTATTTTTAAAACAATATGAAATATCCTATAAAAAAATTAATTTATGCCTACAAACCTAACCTAACCTGTTATACTTTATCACACAGAATTAGGTTTTCAAATATGTATCAGAAAATCAAATTTAAAAGTAGATAGTAAATAGGGTGTCCAAGAAAAAAGGTTTTCTTTTTTAAAGCAATAACTTTATTATTTTTAGTTGAAATTAAAAAAAAAATTACATACCTATTGCCATGTTTAGGAGATTCTGAAGTTTACATATCAAAAATATCAGGTAAATGCGCTCCCTTACTTGTCCTACTGGAAATTGATCTGTCAATAAAATTTGCAATGACACGCTCACACATTTTTCCGTATAGTTTTCCTATCACTCATTTGATTTCTTATTTAAGTTTGAGTGAGATGACAGGGTTTATTCCTATAATTTTTGGCTTAACGTAACCACCATAAACATAATTAAATAGGTTGAAGGACTATGGTGGCAAGCATTTGCTCTTCTGAGGATAAAGTTTCCGGACAGATTCATTTCGTTGAGTGGAAACAAATGCTGACCATCACAGTCTTGCTACCTAACCCAACACGACTTTTTTAGGGAGTTACATTAAGTCAAAAGTTTATGAGAATCCATGAACTCACCCAATTTAAGTGATAGAAGAACTAGATGGTGAAATGTGTGAACATGTCATAGTAAATTTTATGGACAGATCAATTTCCTGTAGGATTAGTAGAGGGACACCATATGCCCGATATTATTTTCCATATGTAAACTTTAGAATCTCCTGTACAGGATAATATGTGATTTTAAAATTCATATTAAAAATCAGATATTGCTATTTTCTAAAAATACTTTCTTGGACATCCTTTATGTTTAAAAAGTAAAGACAAGAAAGCCAGACGTACTTATAATAAATACGGATATTCTTCGCGACTTGGGTCAGATACTCTTGGTGGGTTTACAAAATTTTAATGAAACTATAAATCATTTCTTCAATAAGACGATTCTGAACAAAGAAAGTTAATAATATAAAGAATAATAATATTTGTCATTTTCAACACTCAACAGAGTATTGATACCAAGAGTATCTGACCTAAAGAGCGAAGAATAATAATTTTTGATCCAAACTTTATGAAAATTTAAATATAGACAAACAATAATATCAAAAACATTTTGGCGCAAGAAAATTTTGAAAATGTGAAAAAATTTTTTTTGGCATTTTTCCAACACTTTATTTTATTATTATTTTTTTTCCTTTCTTTATTTATTAGATGAAACAAATGTAAAGTAAAAACAAGAAAGCTGGATATACTTCGCACCACGGATATTCTTTTCAATTTAGGTCAGATACTCTGGTGATTGTGTTGAAAATGACCACTATTATTTTTCTTTATATCGTTAACTTTCTTCGTTCAGAATCATATTATTGAAGAAATGATTTATAGTTTCTTTAAAATTTTATAAACCCACCAAGAGTATCTGACCCAAGTAGCGAAGAATATCCATGGTGTGAAGTATGTCTAGCTTTCTTGCTTTTACCTTTTAAACATAAAGGATGTCCAAGATAGAAAGTTTTTTTAAAAGTGAGAAGTATATCCAGCTTTCTTATTTTGACTTCATTTTTTTTTTTTATTTATCTAATTAATAAAGGGAAAAAAATTAATAATAAAATAAAGTGTTAGAAAAATGTCCAAAATTTTTTTTTACATTTTCAAAAATTTTCGTTCGCCAAAATGTTTCTAATATTATCATATATCTATAATTAAATTTTCATAAAATTTGGATCAAAAAATTATGGTTTCCTAGTCTATTTTGTCAAATTTTGAGTAGTTTTTTCAAAAAAAAAAAAAAATAAATAAAATAAGAATTGAGAAATTTAAAATAATAACCTCTCTAAAGTACAAACTAGAAGCAAATCTGATTTTAAAAAATTACTGATCCGAGACTTTTGAACAAATAATTTTATATTAAAAAGTGTTGTTAACAGAAAAAATAATGATAAAAATAAACATCATTGTAAAAACACTAGTCTTCACTTCATTCAGAATCTAAAAAGTAATTAATAAATAAACATATTTTAAAGTATTTTTATTAAATATTATAATATTGAAAATTTAATTTTAATTATTTAATTAAAAATTGTATTTGTAAATAAGTACCTTATGAAGTTGTTATTTTAGTAATTTTGGATTACTTATATATATTTATATATACTTATTGATTTCATCCATATAATAAATTAAAATATAACTTGTGGTCGATAGTATAATTTTATATTCTGAATGAAGTAAAGAAACTAGCGTTTTGACAATGATACATATTTTTATTTCTTTTTTCTGTAAACACTTTTTAGTATGGAAACATTTGTCTAAAAGTCTCGACCAACAACTTTTTGAATTCAGATTTTCCTCTAGATTGTACTTTAGAGATGTCATTTTTTGAAATTCGAAAATGTTTTCTCAGAATTTGGGAAAAACTACCCAAAATTTGGCAAAAAAAGACTCAAAAACTATCTTTTTTTTAATACAAACTTTATAAAACTTTAAATAAAGATAGACAATAATATGAGAAATATTTTTGAAAATGAAAAAAAAAAATTTGAACAATTTTTCTAACACTATTTTTTCTCAATAATGTTTTTTACTTTTCCTTATTTATTAGATAAAAAAAAAAGTGAAGTAAAGTAAAGTAAATTTAAGAATTGCAAGTAGAATTAAGTAAAGAAAAGTAAACTGAAGTAATGTTAAGTAAGGTAAAGATAAGTAAATCATAGACAAGAATATTGGACAGTGGACATAATTCGCAACTCGGGTTTTCAGTACTTCTCAGTTAAGATATTCTTGGTGGGTATGTTGAAAATTATGACTATTATTGTTCTTTAAATTATTAACTTTCTTTGTTCAGAATGGTATTAATGAAGAAATGATATGTCATTTCTTTAAAGTTCTATCCACCCATCAAGAGTATCTGACCCAAGAAGCAAAAAATACCCGTGGTGCAAAGTATGTCCAGCTTTTTTGTCTATACTTTACTTTATTTTTATGAGAATTATTTAAAATGAGGCTTAAGTAATTATAATACATCTAAAGAAGTTCACAATATCGTGCTATATGATCATTCACCTAGAAATTGATGAATATTGGGAAGGCTGGTAATAGTGAATTGTCCTGAATCCTAATGCAGATTAGTCCATTTTTCTTTCCATAATATCCACAGGTATAATTCAGTGAACAAATCATAAGTTTTTATAATTTGTACTCAATGTTAATATCCTATAAAAGTTAAAACAATTTTGGATAAGTTTAATTAATTGTTTCTATAAATATCTGGAATAAGTACTTACATAAATCCAAAATTTTACATTACTCTTAGACTTGAAC
Source organism: Stegophylla sp. TES_Ste_2020 (assembly GCA_025469315.1). Classification (NCBI taxonomy): domain Eukaryota; kingdom Metazoa; phylum Arthropoda; class Insecta; order Hemiptera; family Aphididae; genus Stegophylla; species Stegophylla sp. TES_Ste_2020. Next base: position 11,847 of record JAIPRM010011067.1, read on the forward strand.
ATGAACTTAATAATATAATTGGTCCTTTTTCATGGCGATTGAACATTACACTTTTAGTGTTTCCTGTATTTGAAATAACATTTTTATACCTGCTACCTATATTACATTAAAAATGTATTTATTAATATATTTAATATTTATTTCTTTATTTTATAAATTTACATCTGATAGCTTTCATAGATTAAATAGCATAAATGTATAAACATAAAAAACAAAGAATAAGGAGTTACATCAGATACATAATTTAATAGGTGATAGGGATTAACAAAATAAATATTTTAAGTTATTGTTGACAACAGATATTATGTATGGACTAAAGAAAACAAGATGAGAAACAGTAATGATTGGAATAAATTATTATGATCAGGGTAGGAATTCAAAGTCTTTATCACTCATATTAATTTGTTGTAAATACAAAAGTTAATTAGTTTGATATTCAGTATAGGTAGGTACTTACATAGAAAATATCCTTTGATCTGGTAGTTTTGTAGTTGACTTTGAAATTTATCTTTGGGAGTATCATAGGGTTGTCAATTCTACCTTGAATCAGTTTTATAAATAAATTAATTACAAATTGATCATGTCTGATTTTAAATGAAGTTTTGTATCAAATAAATAGGATCATACAGGTATAATAGGTATTTAAATTAATTAAATTTACTTACATTTCCATCAATTGTTTGATTACCCATACATAAATAGAAAAGTTTTGGTCAGTTTTCAGTACTCCGTTGTCAATCCTCATAAAAGTCGTTTTCTGTAGTCTTGTTTTCAGTGGGGATATTGCATCCCTATAATACAAGGGCATAACTAAAAAAATTAAAAAATAGGTACTGCGAAAATGTGATTCAAATTTTCAGACATAGTTTCCATTATGCTGTTTATGATTACAGAAAAATACGTACCTATATAGTATATAGCATAGAGTAGCACGGAGTATATTGTTATATTGTTTAGTATAAACGAACTACGAACCTATTATAGAATTATTTAATATGTATGTTCTTGCTACAGAATGAGAAGAGGAAACTTTATAGAGTAATATTGGCTTTTATACAAGATGAAAAAATCATGTTTTATTGAAATTAATTGTTTTTGATGAAAAGCAGTGCTGCCGCTTAAAGGAGATTTTTATTTTATTTGTTATTCACGCTAAACTGCTATTTTGATAATATGAGTTTTGTTGATTATCAGCACGAATTAAGATAAACTTATCTTAATTCGTGGTGTTTACTTTACATTAAATAGAGAGCCTATATAATAAGAGAGTGGCCATCTACTGTTATCACTGTTACATGGACCGCCATTTTCTGTCCAAACTTGTTGATATTATCGATATTGCACTACCACCAAATAAATTGATAAGCTTGTG